>JASDQU010751240.1:0-17735 GCA_032191745.1 Picea mariana | reverse complement strand
GAAAATACATATATGAGCTTATATACCAATCGATAGATATGTTGGTATGTATACAGACCAATATATATGCCAATATATATATATATATATATATATATATATATATATATATATATATATAAATATATTATACTGACATATATATCGACCAATATATATATCGACATATATACTAATCGATATATATGTCGACATATATACTGGTATATATATCGATATATTACATCAATATATTTACTCGTATATATATATATCGCTTGGTATATATATTGGTATACATACCGACATATATATTGGTCGATACATATATTGGTATATATATCGATATATATAATTGTATATTTATCAATATATATAGACATATATATTGGTCAGTATATATATTGGTATATATACCAACATACATATGCACATATACATATATGCACATATATGGTATATGGGAATATACTATGTCTGCGCGTATATATGGTATATATGGTATATTGGTATATATAGACATATGTGCATATATGGAAGCACTTCCATCTATGTGCATATACGAAATCCCTTCCATATATGTGCATATCTATAGATCCTCCCAAGTGCTATTGTATATGAATGCATATATGGAAGCACTTCCATATATGCACGTATATTCAAGAACTTCTGTATATGTGCATATATGGTATATGTGCATATACGGTATATGTGCAAATAAAAAATTGCTTCCATATATGCGTGCATATATGGAATCGCTTATGTATGTGCACACATATACATGGAATCTCTTTGTGTGTGCATGCATATACCTTATATTGCATATACAAAATAACTTCCATATATACGCATATATAGAAGTGTTATGCGCATAAAATGGAAGCGCTTCAATATATGCGCATACATTGTATATTCACTTCTGTATATGTGCATATTGGGAAGTGCTTTTGTATATGCACATATATGTTTACATTTTCATATATGTGTATACACGATATATGAACATATATAGAAAGACTTTCATATATGCACATATATGGAAGTGCTTTTGTATATGCACATATGTAGAAGTGTTTTCGTATATGTGCATATACGAAAACTCTTTTGTATATGCACATATATGAAAGTGTTTTCGTATATGCATGCATATATGGAAGCGCTTCCATATATACATGCATATATCATATATGCACATATACGAAAGTGCTTATGTATATGTGCATATACGAAAGCGCTTCCATATATGCACAAATATATCTAAGTGATTATGTATATGCACAAATATATTGAATCACTTTCATATATTCACATATATGGAATCCCTTTTGTATATGTGCATATATGGTATATGCATGCATATAATGAATCCCTTTCATACATATGCTCATATTATTTTTGTCATAGTACAATAGGGTTATGAATGTTTTATTGATTTTTGTTTTGAGAGATAGATACCTTTATATCTCTAATGGTTGGGTGATACCCTAGGACATGATAGGGATGCACATTTTAACTATAGGATTATAGGTTGTTATATTGGTGCCTAGTTCATATTTTTCGGTATACATGCTAAGAAACTTTGTATCCAACATTCTCTATGTTAAGTAATTAGGAATTATCAAAAATTAGTTTCACAATCTCCGCACATAAATTAAATTTCCTCAAAACCTTTGACACATTGTAACGAGATTAGAAAATAAAGGTAGACATCCGAGGAGTGGGACCCCAAGTACATCTCTGGTTAATAAAATTAATTTATTTTTTAACAAAATCTTGATTGAAAAGAATTGGAAAGATATGCTTAAATATTTAAATGGAAATAAAGAGCCTCATAGCCTCTCAATGAAGTTTTTGGAGTTTATAACCTCATATTTAGTTGTTGTACGCTCCATATATTATGAAAAGTAATCAAATTGACTCATCTATTTGCAACAATTCGAAAACAAAATTTCAAGAGGAAACAAGAAAATATTCTTCAATTTAAAAATGGTTAACAAAGCCCAATATTTTTATCGATCAGCATAACTATGAAGAACCTGATTAGTCACATATCAAATGGATATTTCATTAGCATTGTATACATAATCGATAATACTAGGTCAATTCTGATGGAAATTTCTATACATTATAGATTTCTCCTTTAAGAAGGAACTAGTTTGGAACATCGACATTTAAAATCTTTGACATGATATATAAATAACAAACCCTTATATTAGAGATATAGAAATAGACATGTAACTTACAATAAACCATATATAGTAATGGTGGATAATCAACCATGTATGCAATGGCATTCACACATGGTCTTGTTTTCAGCTTCCCTCTTGTGGAAGTTGCAGTGACAATTGCAAGCTGCATAAGTCATGGTTGCAAGTGTTCCCTCCTCTCTGCTACCCATAGATTCTATGAGACCATGAAATGTGTAGACCCCAATGTTGTCAGCATGATTCTTTTGGTACTCTTTGTATTACACATGATTCATTGATGCAATATCTCCTCCTCTAATGGTTACAAGTGCGGTGGCTTTTATATGCCACACAAAATGGGAGGACCCAATTTCCTCTACAAATGTTATTGATTGAGGTTGAATCTATACATATTTTGTTGTTGAGACCTCTAATATCATATATAAAAATATATAACTTGGGAACCTTGACCTCAAGAACTACGACCTAATGAGATATGGCCTCATGAACTTTGACATTAGGAACTTTGACTGTAGGAACCTTGACCCAGGGTTCTTAGAGGCACACAACGATGTATATTTTGATCTATGTTTTGAAATAATGTGCTCAAATATATTTATTTTCAAAAACATCCAAAGGCCCTACAACTAAATAGACTCGTGCAAAAAATTCTATCATAAATATAGGAAATTGAGTATAATGAATTCCTAAATATTCTAAGAAGAAAACAAAATCAAAATGGAAAGAGTGTATTCTAAACACATTAACAAACCATTCTTTAAATCTGACCCTACAAGAGTTTAAAATGAGCATATCTTATCATTCCCAAATTGATTTTTAAATAGAAGTAGTCAACAAATTCTTGGAAACCAGTTTGAGATGTGATGTAGAAGCATCACTCCACCTCAGCAAAGCGCCAGTATTCCAGCACATCGACGTGCATTTGAGAGAGGGAGGGGCATTAACCCTCCCATTTTTAAATTTGAAATATGATCCTATACGGGTCCATGTTGTAGGCTTGAGTGAAAACCAATCCATATATCTGAACAGGAAGAAGATATGGTCGCCTTTAATGGTTGACAGGTTGATGTCTCTCGGTTCAATTAAAACTAGATGGCCATTTATGAAACTTCAATGTAATAGATGAGGTTAGGTGAGAGAGGACAAACTCGTAGAGATCTCATTTTGTAAAGAGAGAGAGAGAGAGAGAGAGAGAGAGAGAGAGAGAGAGAGAGAGAGAGATCTTTGTAGAGAGGTTGAATAGGAGAAGTAGAATTCGAAAGAGGTCATCTAGGAGAAGAAACATTCGAGAGAGGTTTGATCGCAGAAGAAGAACTCAGGATAGAGTGAGAATAGGAGATCTTGAGAGAATTGGGACTATGTTGCAATCCAATTTTTGTAAAATCTATAAAGACACACAAAGATAATAGAAAAGCATTTTTTCCCGCACATCATGTGTTTATGTATTTGTTCTCATTATTATGTTTTTATATAACGTTCATGTTTTGAATGTATGAACTGGTGAATTATTGTATGATTTTCAATTGTTTCTTGTCTTTGAGTTCATGTGCAAGGAGTGCACATTTTCCGCAAGGAGTGCATTGACAGAAGTGAGTTAACCTCAGGGAAGCTCAAGAGAGATAGCGTTGAACTTTCATCAGCAGAAGTGCAAGGAGTGCACAAGAAGAAATATGTTTTGAGTTTGGAAAGAAACAGAGTTACTGAGAACTCTGTAGAGCTTTGCCAGGTGGGCATCAAGTGGGTGCAAGTGTGCACAGGGAGAAATCTTCTCGAGTTTAGAGAGAAGATTATCAGAGGAAGATAGTCACAGATCTATTGAACACTTTGTAGAGATCCGCAAGGTGTGCATCGAGCAAGGAAAATGCCAGGAGTGAAAGAATAATTTATTTTCAAGAAATCCTTCAGATTTGAGTTTGATGAAATCCCAGAAACGCAAGGAGTGTGTGGGAGATCGAAATATTCGAGGAGATCAAGATCATATGGGATAACACAAGAAGTGCGTGGGTGAAAAACTTATTCTAAGTCCTAAATATCAGAAGAGATAATACTTTAAGAAGAACAAGTGAGACCTAGAGTAACCAGGTTTGCAGGAGAAAGTTTAAAGGCCGAAACCTTTGAACACTCACAAAATATTCCAAGACAGAAGAATATGAAATGTCAGGAGGAGGAGTGAAAAAAACCGTCTGATCGGTTGTGGGGAAGAATTTAGACTGTTAGATCAATGTCCAGTGAACAAAGGAAGTGCAGAAGAGAATAACAGATCCCATCCATTGGATCTGAGCGCAAAGGACCAGGGACTATTGGATCTGAAAGGAGGTGCATGAGCCTTAACGCCTTGTGTGCGCAGGAGAGAGGACTTTTCAAAGTCCTGAAGTCCCAAAGTGAATAGGGACCACCCATCGTCAAGGGTGACAGGTGGTGAAATATTGTGAACTCTAGGTGAAATCACCTCAGGAGAATGTGAAGGAGAAGGGTTTGAAATCATAAAAGTGCCAATAGCCGAAGCGGACAACATTCGTTGATCTGGGTTGGACAGGTGTCACTAGATCAAGAACTTCGGAGGAATGTACTCTGGGGTTTTTGAGAAGTTGATTTTCAGAAAGTTCTAAAGCCCGAAGCATTCAAGGACATTTATCCCAAAAGAGAAACGTGGATCATTGATCTACGAGGGGACACATGGAGGACAGTGATTCATTCCGTTGGGTAACCATTGGATCAGGGATGACAGGTGTCAGAGGATACGACACTCTAGAAGGGTTCACTCTAGAGGTTTGTGTTTGTTTAGATTTGAGAATCCTGAAGACTGAAGTCCCAGAAATGATGAGAGTCGTCGATGTGAAGATGCGTGGTAGACGATCTGCCATTTCAGAGAAATCTCTCCAGAAGAAACGAGAGTTTGAGATTTTAGATTCCGGAAGGATGGAACCATGGAGGAGATCCTGAACATGGATTCGAGGTGACAGGTGTCGATAGATATTCTACTCTGGAAGAATATCACATAGAGAAAAGAAAAGGTTGAGAGTTGAAACTCTCGAAGGCCGGAATGTCAATCAACCACAACCGTTGATTTGGAAGGGAGCTACGTGTCGAAAAAATGTGGAGATCTGGAATTGTGTGAGGAAGGAGGAAATAAGGTAGGAAAGGAAGATAAATAACGACCGTTGATCATGGATCATCACCGAAAGTTATATATCGACAGATGAGAAATTTTGCAGGGCTAGGACATGCTCAGACATTAATTTTCCTTAAGCGCGCCACAATTTCAACCACAGTTTTAACAAAGGGATACATGGCAGCTGGAGGTGAACTGTGGGGTGAAAAGCGGGTTGGTCTAAAACCACTCTTGCTTGCACCCCTCAATCACATGTTTGCACAAGGTCATATCCCGAGGATGTATGTAGGAAGGGGATAGTGAAAAGGATCTAGCTCCCACAAATTAAAGAGCACTCAGAGCGCGTAGACAGAGGGTGAGGGTATCATATGACCTATGCCTAAGGAGAAAAAGGGGCCTTTGTGTAATTGTTTTGGGTTCAAACGGGATCCTGAAGAGTCGATATGACTTAGAAGAAAGAAATATCCTAGACCGGGAGGTCGCAGAACCCCAGGAGGGGAAGGGGGCTGCATTAGGTGGTATCGCAACTTATTTTCGTCCGTAGATTTCAGGTGAAAGAGAATGAGGAGAAGGATGAATTTTGTGTGCAGACAATAGAAAAGAGGGAGACGGTAAAAGGAGATAATCCGATAACATCAATTGGTATCAGAAGTTAAAGTTTGCCTATAGACAATAGGTGAAGGAAGCATAGTACCGATGCTCTGAGAGAAGATTTTTGTACGTGCACAACAACAAAAATTTAAACAACCATGTGAGCTGTAAAAGAAGATGGATATTCTCTTGGGTGTAGAGTTATCCATAGGCTTTCCAAGAGGGCAGGTAGAAGGTGGAAATGACTACTAAAGGCCATGAGTGTGGTCGAAGAGAAGGCTGCAAGAAGAAATGCAATCTAGAGATGGATCTGGAACTCAATGAGATAAGAGAAAGTATGGAACAACTAACATTGAATATGAAGCAATAGGCAAAGATACATTGGAGGTATGAACATCCTCTAAACATGAAGGAAAAATGGCATGTTCAAAAGTTGTTGGCTAGAAAGGAGCAACAAGAGTTGAGAAGGTGGCTGAGGGAATTAGAAAACCTCAGTGACACAGAGGAGGAGATGGCTTACATCTGTGAACCAGAAATTGGGAGACACCTCAGTGATGAGGAGGAGGTGAGATCAAATGAAGATCTCATAAGCTTCCAGGTGGGTAGAAATGGACTTTCAATTTGCCAGGTGGGAAATAGAAAGAGATTAGTGGAAGGTATCATATCCTTCCAGGGGAGTAGTGCTGAAATTTCAGATTTCCAGGTGAGCAATGAGATGGGATCAATTGATCTCATAGACTACCAAGTGGGTAGAAGAGAAGTCCAAAACTTCCATGTGGGCAAGGAAAGGAAGGTGAGACTGTCAGAAAGTATCAGGAGCTCAGAAGTGAGTTCATATCAGCAAGGAGTGTTGATAGGTGAAGATTCATGTGGATTGGCAGACCATGTGAATGAAGATGATGAGAAGTTAAATACTTTCACCATCCAGGAGGAGGATCAGAGGAGCATTATGATTATTGGAGGGATCAAGACATTCATACCAAATAGCCAAGTAGAGGCTAGTGCACATGATGAGAGTGAAGCATAATAAGAAAGACACCCGACAAAAACTGTCAAATAGGAAGAAATGGAGCAAACATTTATGTCTACCCCAATAGAAGGAGAAGAGCATGCAATAGAATTGCTCACAATTTTCAGAGAGGAAGTTGAACAGGAGATGACTAGAGCATTGGATCTTGCAGAAGAAGGAGAAACAGACAGCATGGATTTTGTTGATCTATATGAATAATTGGAATCCCTTGAGAGAATTGTAATGGTGAAAATCTTGCACATCCGATAGGTCAAGTTGGAAGCAGATGGAGGAGCATACCATCCAGAGGAACAACTGGAGGGAGTTAGAGATATGCCAGCACAAGAAGAGCTAACATAAGCTAATCTGTCAGAGGAGGAAGCTAGGAAACATCTTGGTGATGAGACTGCAGAACTCGAGCCTACATCAGGGTGGTAATATAATGCCACAAAAGAAGAAGAAAACGATATGGGGGGGTAAAGATGATCTACCCATTGATAAGGATGAGTTGTAGTAGAGAAGACTTCATAAGAAGATCCAACCACTGGAGCAGCTGGATAGGGTGATAGAGGAAATCAGGAAGCTGATGTTGAGGTCAGTAGAAGAAGTCAACAAAGGGGAGATGAATAGAAGAGAGCCTTCCATAGCAACAAGTAAGAAACAAAAAAAGTAACAACAACAACAACATAGCTAGAGAGGAGCAAGAGGAGAACTCCAAGGAAAATTTTGGGATCTAAGAGGATTTCAACACTGGAGAAGAGGAGCTCATGATTTTCCCAGTAGCATAGTATGATGCAGGACCATTGCTCCACCTCAACAATGCACCATCATTCCAACACATCAATGTGCATTTCAGAGAGGGAGAGGCATTAAACCTCCCATTTTTAAATTCGAAATATGATCCTATATGGGTCCATGTTGTAGGATTGAGTGAAAACCAAGCCATATCTTTGAACAAGCAGAGTATAAGTTCACCTTTAATGGATGACAGGTTGATGGCTCTTGGTTTAATTTAGACTAGATGGCCATTTATGAAACTTCAATGTAATAGATGATGTTAGGTGAGAGAGGACAAGCTCATAGAGCCATCGTTTTGTAAAGAGAGAGAGATATATTTGTAGAGAGGTCAGATAGGAGAAGCATAAATCAAGAGGGATAGGAAACACTGAATTTGAGAGTGGTTTGACAACAGAAGCAGAAATCAGGATAGAGTGAGAATAGGAGAGCTTGAGAGAATTGGGATTCTGTTGCAATCCAGTTTTTGTAAAATCTATAAAGACACACAAAGATAATAGAAAATCATTTTTTCCCGCACATCGTGTGTTTATGTATTTGTGATCATTATTATGTTTTTATATAAAATTCATGTTTTGAATGTATGAACTGGTGAACTATTGTATGATTTTCAATAGTTTCTCATCTTTGAGTTCCGAGTGCAAGGAGTGCACATTTTCTGCAAGGAGAGCATTGATAGAGGTGATTTAACCTCAGGGAAGCTAAAGAGAGATAGCGTTGACCTTTCATTAGAAAAAGTGCAAGGAGTTCATAGGAAGAAATCTGTGTTGAGTTCGGAAAGAAACAGAGTTACTGAGAACTCTGTAGAGCTCTGCCAGGCGGGCATCGAGCGGGTTCAAGTGTGCACAGAGAGAACTATTCGTCGAGTTCAGGGAGAAGAGTATCATAGGAAGATACTCAAATATTTTTTGAACACTCTGTAGAGCTCTGCAAGGTGTGAATCGAGCAAGGAGAATGCCAGGAGTGCGAGAAGAATTTATTTGCAAGAAATCCTTCGAATTTGAGTTTGACGAAGTCCTAGAAATGCAAGGAGTGTGTGGGAGATCGAAATCTTCGAGGAGATAAAGATCATAAGGGATAATGCAAGAAGTGCATGGGTGATGGACTTATTCTAATTCATAAAGCTCAAAAGAGATAAAACTTTAAGAGTAACAAGAGAGACCCAGAGTAACCGGGTTTGCAGGAGAAAGTTCAAAGGCTAAAACCTTTTGATGCTCACAAAATATACCAAGCCGGAAGAAGGTGAAAGCTCATGAGGAGGAGCGACAAAAACCCTCTCATTGGTTGTGGGGAATAATATGGACTATTAGATCATCATCCAATGAATCAAGGAAGTGCAGAAAAGAAGAACAGATCCCATCTGTTGGATCTGAGTGTGAAGGACCTGCGACCATTGTATTCGAAAGAAGGTGCATGAGCCTTAAAATCTTATGTGCGTAGGAGAGTGGACTTGTCAAAGTCCCAAAGTGAACAGGGACCGCCCATAATCAAGGGTGACAGGTGGTGCAAGATCGTGAACTTCGGGTAAAATCACTCCAGGAGAATGTGAAGGACAAGGGTTTCAAATCGCGAAAGCCCGAACAACTGAAGCGGACAATAGCCGTTGATCTGGGTTGGACAGGTGTTAATAGATTGGGAACTTCAGAGGATCGTGCTCTAGGGTTTTTGAGAAGTTGAGTTTCTGAAAGTTCTGAAGCGTCGAAGCCCGAAGCATTCATGGTTGTTGATCCCAAAGGAGAAACGTGGATCGTTGATCTGCGAGAGGACATGTGGAGGATGAAGATTCATTCTATTGGGTAACCATTGGATCATGGACGACATGTGTCATAGGATCTGAAACTATGGAAGGATTCACTGCAGAGGTTTGTGTTTGTTGATATTTGAGAATCCCGAAGACCGAAGTCCCGGAAATGACGAGAGTTGTCGATGTGAAGATGGTCACACAATGCCAGATCTAGAACTCTGGGTAAAAAACACTCTGGAGGAGAGAAGAGGGTGAAAACATTGAAGTCTCGAAGGAGATATCGATCATTGATCGAGGAGGAGGTCGAAGGATCATTGATTTGGTTAAGGAGGCCAAAATCCCAAAGAGGGACTAGATACGTCGATTTAGGAGGACATGTGGCAGATGATCTACCATTTCAGAGAAATCTCTTCGGAAGAAACGAGAGTTTGAGATTTTAGATTCTCTATGGTAAAACTCATGGAAGAGATATTGACCGTGGATTCAAGGTGACAGGTGTCGATAGATCTTGCACTCTGAAAGAATATCACACAGGGAAAATAAAAGGATGAGAGTTGAAACTCCTGAAGGTCGAAAAGCCGAAATCAGCCACAGTCGTTGATTTGGAAGGGAGCTACGTGTTGATAGATCGTGGAGATCTAGGATCATGCGTGGAAAGAGGAAAGAAGGAAGGAAAGGAAGATAAATAATAGTCATTGATCACTGATCATTGCCGAAAGTGAGAAATCGATGGATGAGAAAGATTGCAAGGACATGACACGCTCAGACGTTAATTTTCCTTGAGCGGGCCGCAATTTCAACCATGGTTTTAACAAAGGGATACGTGGTAACTGGAGGTGAATTTCGGGGAAAAAAGTGGGTTGGCCTAAAACCACTCTTTCCCTCGCCTACAATCATGTGTTTGTGCAAGGTCATAGCCCGAGGGCATATGTAGGAAGGGACTAGTGAAAAGGAGCTAGTGCCCGCAAATTGAAGAGCACCTAGAGCACAGAGACAGAGGGTGTGGTATCACATGACCTGTGCCTAAGGAGAAAAAGGGTCCTGTGTGTAATTGTTTTGGGTTCAAACGGGAGCCCAAAGAGTCGATACGACTTAGAATAAAGAATGATCCTAGACCGGGAGGTCGCAGAACCCTAGGAGGGGAGGGGCTTGCATCAATATGCTTTGCTCCATATATGAAACATCAATGGGTGCATTGACTACTCGTTGTATACTAGTGGCACAATACCACTTACCATGACTCCACAAAGATGTCACCATATGAATCTATCTATAGAAAAATCCCTCCTTCGATAGCTTCACATTTACCATGAACATCCATTGTTCAAGAATTGGATCACATGCTTCACACTAGAGAGGAAATTCTCCACACACTTATGGGAAACCTAGTTCTCACTCAAAATAGAATGAAGAAATAGGTTGACCATCATTATGATGAGAATTCTTTTTCAAAAGGTGATTATGTGTTTCTCCATATTCAACTCTCTATATATACTTCTCTCAAAGACAAAAATCGTAATCTAGCCCCAAAGTTTTGTGGACCTTTCAAATCCTCAAATGCATTGGACAAGATGACTATAGATTGGTGCTTCCAACCCACTCCAAGATCCATGCAATATTTCACATGTCTTGTTTGAAGAAGGTTGTGAGGCTAGATTGTTTAATTTATAATATCCTTCTACAAATTGATCAATAAGAACTCATTTGAATACAACCAATAGTCACACTAGCCATTAGAAAGTGTTGACTAAGATACCAAACCATCTAGGAGGTCTTAATTCAATGGAAGGATATGCACCCAAAAAATGCCATTTGGGAAACAACAATAATTTTATGGCATTTTCCACAACTCCAACACTGAGGACAACACTACTTTTGAAGGGAGAGAACATGTTAGGGTCCTACCCTCACCTCTCTACTTTAGGGTACTTAAGAGTTATTCAATTAATGTATGAGGCCATATACTTTTAATAAATCACATTAAATAATTAATGGATAGTACATAATGTAAAAGGTCGTCATTATTAAATAAGGCCCATTATATGATAGAACCACGAGTAGTTAGGATTTTGTTATTAAGAAACTATTTATAGCACTAGAAGGCTATGTAATGTTTCATTATGTAGTGCTATTGTATTGGAACTTTGCTCAAAGGAGGTTTCCCCTTCAAAGATGCTCGTGAACATTTCTCTCCCTTTTGGAATTATCCATACAAGGGTTATAATCTATTGGTTTCACCTTATTGTCTCTTGTAGATGCTTTTCTTCATATTTCTCTGAATATTATCTTTGAATATTATTCATGTTCTATTGTTATCACCAGTTACAACATATCTCAACATGTGAAAATGAAAGTGGAAAAAATATTAAAAATATCATTGATGCAAAATTAAGGTTATTATAATTGTCCAACAATAAATACCCGAGAAAAGATAGAAACTCTCTAGGTAATGACAACAACATGAAATATTGGGTTAGAAGTAAAACCATTATCAATGTGTAGGTGAGAGAAAATATTGATTCAAATTTAGTTCTTAAACTAAGAACATTGAAGTCCATAGTGTTTTTACAAGTAAATAAAATTATTCTAAACATTTTAAAGTATTTTGATTATTTACTTTTCATCTATATGATATACATATATTATAACATATCATTAAATTAAAAGGGTTTTGTATTTTGAGACATGTTATCCCCATTTTATGGGATAAATAAGGATATTATGTCTCAAGGCCCTCAAGTTGCATATATGGAGTATCGAGATATTACATGACCAACAATATCCACTTGCACAGGTGGAGACCCTTCTCACCACTACATAGATCGGAATTTTCATATGGCATCCACCACACTAGATGGGTTTCGAGAGGCACTAGGACTTTCTCCATGAGGTACAAGTCAGGTATTATGGTGAGTTTCATTTGAATACTTGAGTCATTTAATTATGTTTTATCTTTGACTAATTTAGATTTTACGACATATGCTTGGGCATTATGCCTTTTCCCCTATTTCAAATTGGTGGTTGACATTGTTCCCTAGTAAGTGGTCTTCCTTGGGAACAAGTTTTCTACTAATAACTCCCTTGAAGAACCATTGTACCATTCCCAATGATACTTACCACTTTCCATCACTTAAAACACTCATTTCCTTGTCTCTTGGGATTTTAGGGTATATTAACCCAAGAAGGGGTTGTCCCTCATTCTATGGAAAGAAGGGGATGAAGGCCCAGAGGGATTATCGTTGGAAAAAATACAAAATACTATATATAAACCTTCCATATGCTTCTCCCAGGGATCCCCCGAGAAACAAATGAAATTATTATCTGTAAGAAAGGGGGGGCCCACAAGAATAAATGATAAAATTCTTAAGGGGTTAGTTGGAGGAGGAGGTCTCATCACAATCCGGACTATCATGATCATGGGTATATATCAGTATGACATTACCATCATCTCGCCACCAAGACAGGGTAGTGGCTCTTAGTTCCACTACTAGGAGAAATGGGGTCTCATCACAAGCCAATTTTCTCATTTTCGTAAGGTATTTTTGAGTGACACTATCATTAACTGGACACTAGGCCAAGACAGTGGCCTTCAACTCCTCCTTTAAAACATGAAAGAAACAAAAAATGGGAAGAGGATGGGCTTGGAAAAATTGCATTGCAAACGAAGGTGCCACACACCCTCTACAAAGGAACCCATGAATGCGACACTGCAACCCCTTGTATGCCATGAACCCCATGCCCAGTGAGTCTTCATACTTAACCACTTCATCTACTTCACATGTCTTAGACATGTATCACTTGGGAAACACTCCTTGACCTAGGGAAATATCTACCCAATAGGACACCTCGTCAACCCTCCCATATCCAATATTAGAAAGTCACATAATGTCTTTGAGAACTTACTTGTTTGACTAGGTAATCATTGATGCACATGATTAGGTGGCTCATTTATTTATTTTATTTAGTCACCATGCTATTATGACTTGGGATCCTTTGAGGGCATGCTTATTTGTCTTTGCAGGACCTAGTTGGTGGACAATTTTGGAGGAACAAGCCTAGCTTGGGCTTCCATGGGGATTTAAGTGCACATATTCGATTCTAAGGTCCTTTATGCCGGATGAGAGAGACACACCTTTAGAGGCCTTGAAGACATCATGGGAAATGTGACCTAGACCTTGCATAACAAATGTTTTTCCTAGGAGAGAAAAAATGTCACCTAGAGGGGCTAGGGTTTGGTGGTGGAGACATGATTCATTGGCACATGGATATTTTCAGGAGAGGAAGGACTTGACCATGAGGAGATGGACTAGATGATTGACATGTTCCATTTGGAGGCCTAACTATGCATCTAAAACTCCAACAACTTGCTCATGTTGATGATTACAGCTACGTGAAACATTTGCCAGGACACAACTTGAGAGAGAGCCCCTGAGAGGGGTGTGTGGTTCCTATATGAGAAAGAGATGGAATGTAGAGATGGAATCCTCCTTACAGATAGTTGAGAAGAAATCCAGATGATTATCTTGTGTAACACAGTGAGAAAGGAGATCTACATAGTTGGACAAGCCTGTGGTTGAGCATAAGGTGAACGTGTGAATTCCCAAAGAGCTGGGTGAATCGTCATGAGATAGAGATGAATATGATGTATTATCCTCCTTTGAGTAGAGAGTTGATGATGAAATCCATTTGAATCTCCCGTGTAATGCAGTGATAAATAATATCTGTTGAGTGGATGTGCCTATGGACGAGCACAGGTGAACGTGATCGTAGTGTTTGAGCACTAGTGAGAGTGGTTCTTCTGTGTAATGAAGTGATCTAGAGATATGGACATCCCTATGGATGTAACCCTAGTGGATAAGCACTAGCGGGTGTATGATATCCCTTGTTATATTGTTCAAGAGTCATACCTGCATGTAACCCTAATTATAATGTAAAATGTACATGTCGGCCCCACCTTAATGTAATTCATAATTAATGTAAAATATAATTAATATGGTTAATATTAAGTATATTATGAGATAGAGAGGTAGGCCTTGTTGTGCCAATATACACTTTTGTTGACAGTTCAAGTCTAATATAAGAAAAGGTAAATTCCCCATTGAGGAATCATATCTGTTGTGTGAGTTTGGAAATTTCAGCAAATACATCTTCTTGGGAAAAGTGCTCACCTCTCTTGGGTGCTAGTATTCTAGGGTTTGTAATAACCCTCTTCTGTGCTAGGTTTTTTTCATGGTGAAGGTATTTATCTTGAAGAATATATCAAAGGATTTGGCTTGGTTTTCTTCCCTTGTTGAGAAGAGTTTCCAGAATACTTATTGTGTTCTTGTGCATGGTGTTTCTTCTTGTGATCTTGGTTGCTGCAACATAATTGTTTCTGGTTTAAGTTAAATGCTAAAAAGGAATGAAATTCATGCTTAAAAATTTATTATTGCGAAATAAACATGGTTTCAAAGCATAGGTCTTGAATAAACCATTGCACAAACAACTTTCAACCATCCTCTCTCTATTGCAGAAATTGTACAACCCTCCAAGGGTTTCCAGAAATTATGTACAACCTACCTTTTTGGGGGTTTTTAGCACTTGGCACTTGGACGTTGGGGATTAAAATTGCATAGGTGTGTACAGCCTCATTCATTTCACCTCCAACAAGTATCAATATGCAATTCCAAGAATTTTGACCTTTTGGCCCTAGGGTTTATAGGGTTTCATTGATTTCTGCAGAAAATTTCAAAATTGTGGTTCTGCAACTCCTTGAAGGAGCTATTCATATTACCAGGGATATCATATCCTTCAAATAATTATTGTGGGCAGTCATAATCCCAACAAAACCTAAAATTTATATCCTAGCCTAAACGTTAGTTTTTCTAGCCTAGTTGACAAGGGTTTGTGAAGAATAAAAAAATGAGCAAAATCACAATGGGAGGAAAGCTTGATGATTCAAGAAAACTTAGTTCTAGGAAGACAAGACCTAAAATAAATGAAGACATCAACATCTCAACACTCTCAGGTATGGTCCCTACCAATGATAATACTTGGTTAATTGATAGTGGTGCCTCCAGGCACATGACCGGTCTTAGAAATTACCTAACACATTTTGCTGAGAAAGAGACACATCTACATGTTGTCTTTGGAGATGATGCCAAATATAATGTTAGAGGAGTTGGAACTTCTACCTTCCAACTACAATAAGATATGCATCTTTAATTAAAGGAAGTACTATATGTACCTGGAATGAAGAGGAACCTTGTCTCTATTTCTGCCTTGGAAGACAAGGGCTACAAAATTACATTCTCAGAGGGAAGAGTCCTTGCATGGATCAAAGACTCTCATATAAGTTATTCCAAGGTAATTGGCATCCGAGAAAACAACTTGTACATATTAACCATAAAACTAGTCTAAGCCTTACTACATGACACTATCATTTAGAGTGAGCTATGGCATAGAATACTTGCTCACATTCACTATATGTCTCTCCTAGCTCTAGGGAAAATGGCAACAAGTCTATCAGAAATACAAATTCAACATAAAGGTGTTTGCAAAGGTTGTTCCCTTGGAAAAAATATTAAAGGATCTTTCTCAAGTAGTGACAATAGATCCAAGGAAATCTTGGACTTGATACATTCATATGTGTGTGGGTCAATGATTGTTGCATCTCTGAATGGGTACTTGTACTATGTACTCTTCATAGATTATCACTCTCGGAAAACTTGGATTTACTTTATGAATAACAAGTATGGAGTCCTTGCAAAATTTAAAGAATTCAAAGCTCAGGTTGAGAACCAGATCACAAGAAAAATCAAAGTATTAAGATTAGACAATGGTGGATAATACACCTAAAAAAAATTCAACATTTTTTATATTGAATCAGGGATCAAGAGGGAGTTTATAGTTCCTTACAACCCTCAAGAAAATGGGGTTGTTGAAAGGACAAACAGAACTATCATTGAGGAAACCAACGAAATGATACATGATCAAAGTCTACCTATGACCCTATGGGATGAAGCATGCATGAAAACAATGTATGTTCAAAACAAAAGTCCTCATTGGATCCTGAAGAATATTAATCTAGAAGAAGCCTTCATCGGAGTGAAGCCTAAGATTGGACACTTCAAAATATTTGGATGTCCAGTATATTTTCATGTGCCCAAAGAAAAGAGATCCAATCTAGAACCTTCAAAAAGAAAGGGCACATTTGTAGGATACAATGAGTCCTCAAAATCATATTGAGTCTACATTCCTGGTCAGAGACAAATTGAAGTAAGTAGAGATGTTACTTTTGAAAAAGAAGTAGCCTTCCAAAGATCCATAGAAGCTCAGATGGAAATTGATAGTGAGACAATCCCTTCTTCCCATTCAACATTTCATAGGAAGACATACATTATTCCAGTTGATCCAATAGCTCCAGTTGATTCAATTGTTCCATCTGAACTAGTTTCTCCAAGAAACATACCCAGAGATATTCAATTTGGACATAAAAGGCATTCTTGGGCCCAACAAATTCTACAAGAAGCAGAAGGACATAAATCCTCTCACGGAACAGCTAGAGAGAGCAAGAGACCGAAGATATTTTGTTGTCCCTTGACCAAGTTTTGGAAAACCTTGGTCATGTTTGACCGTTTTTGGTATTTCGACAGGTTGGTCAAAGGCAAAGCGGAGATCGTAGGATCTCAACCCCTTTTTAGGGAATTTTTGGGTTTATGTAACGAGTATGGGGATATCAGCCTATGGGTTTACCCATGTTTAGGCCCTTTTGTAATGTATAAATAAAAAGCTAGGCGATGTAAGTAAGGGAGAGACTTGTGTGTGTAAACTGGCTAGTGAGCTAAGTGCAAATGCTTTGTGCATACTGTGTGTTGAGACCTTGTAGAGCTAAGTGAAAGTCATTCTAAGAAGACTGTGTGCAAACTGTAGGGGGGCTTTGTGCTATAACCTAGCTTGAGGAAGGAGGGTTTGGCGAGGTGCACACAAATATCTTGTCCTTTGTGGAGTGGGTTCTTGTGGCTCTGTGCTTGTAGAAGATTGATAGAAGACAATAAATAAGAGAGGAGTTGGTGGATGTAACCCCACACTTGGGTGAACCATGTATATCTTGTGTTGTGGTTTCTTAGTGCATTATAGTTGTTATGTTATTGATGTGATTTATGCTTAGTACAATTATATATGTTAGATGCACTTGATATAATAGTAGCTTAGTGATTAGTAATGTGAATGAATGCTATATATTATCTATTTCTATATGTTAAGTGCTTGGATGTATTTGTTGGATCATGTTGTCATTGATGCCAATGGTTTGTCATT
>JASDQU010751239.1:13510-25084 GCA_032191745.1 Picea mariana | reverse complement strand
CATGGTACCCATGCCGTGACAGTCCTGTCAAGAAGTAAATGTCCTCAATATCCAAGGACAATGTGTGGACCCCTACATGGAATACTTGCTGGTCGGGATCCCACATATGCACAAGTTACTCCAATAACCTGACTTGGGCCCTCATACCCGAGATATGAAAGAATTTCAGAAGGCTACAATCTCGTAAAGAGGCAACGATGGCCAAATGATTTTCGGCAATGGAATCATCTTCTTCTTTCTCTCTTTCACGCCATTCCAGAACCATGGTGATGGCCAAATACCTGCATAAGAAGCATAAGAAGAAAGTTAATAAATCTATTCAACACTTGGTATCTTTTCATTGAGAAAAACTTTAAATTTTTTTTTCCACTTTGCAGTTCTCGCAGGTGCCCTTTAGGCACAGTGCAAGGTTCTCGCAGGCACCTTTGGGGTCACTTGCGAGAATGAGGCATTCTCGTAGGTCCCATGTGGCTGGCCTGCGAGAATGGATGAGCGCGACTATAACCCCAAAACAAACTCAAAACTATGTTTTTTGCCAATGAAAATGAAAAATCAAACCATGAAAAGGTAGAGGATAAGGAGCTTACCTCACTTCCGCAGACGATTCATCGAATGGATGCTCGTAACTCCCACAATCGAATGCCGAAGTTGAAGGGCAAAAGAGGGGTTTTTGGGATCAAATATTGGTAAAGTTAAATGATTATGGTAAGAAGAGATTTTACCCCTTTATATTTACTTTTACCATGTTATTGGATTATATAATTGTTTATTTATTAAAACCTAATGCCTAATGCCCCTTTGAGTACGACTTTTGCAGGCGTAACGACTTTGATGTTCATGCACAGGGATGCGGATATATTTTTCTTCTTCATTGCATGTTTCGATTGTTTTTTATGGTTTTTTAACAAAACCTTGAGCTTGGTCTTTGTCTGTTCTCACGCTCAAAAATACATGAGAATGCGAACGAGCACACTTTTATCACTTTTTCAGGCTCAACAAGGATATACGAAAAAGGAACATATTTTTGAAGAGAGTTCGCAGGTTGCTTATATCCTAGGGTGCGAGAATGACCCATTCTCACAGGCTACCTTCAGCTAGGGTGCGAAATTCCCGCACTGTGCTACATAGCTAGGGTGTGAACTTGTTCTCAAGCTTGGAAAAAGATGAAGTCTCGATGGTTCTAGAAGGGAATCTTCTAGATAATGGGTTGGCATTCGAATGGTTATCTTTTTACTGGTTTCCTTGATATTGTGGGATCATTATTATCCAAATAACCATCTTATCCTCTCCTATATATTGATGGGATTCTCATGGAAAAGGTTAAGAAAGATTAATTCCAAAATTGGTGAAGGAATTATGTGAAGAACCTAGCTTGAACAAGAGCTTGGAGACTCTAGCAAGTCTATCAAGAGGAATTGGATCTTCTTCATACAAGGATCAAGCAAGTGTGTGTGTTGGAACCAAGAGCCACTGAAAGGAAGATTGGGACATCAAGGCGATCAGGTTGTATATTCTACTTTCGATTAATATGATACAGTGGCATGTCCTTTTCCCATAAAGTCATTCTTACTTTATTGTGTAATTCCTTGATCATATACATAAGTTGACGATTGAATATATTTTTCTATCTTCACTTTGGTTGGTTTGTGTTGTCTTGGTCTTGACCTCACAAGAGCACCAGAGCGAAGTGGGAGAAACAAAGACCCTAGGAAGCGATACTAAGGTATGTCACTTGTTCCTCCCTACTAGCTAATTCAATGGTCATACCTTAGGGAAATAGTCATGTCCTGTCCTATTTTGTTCTAGATCCAGGTGGATCTAGGGAGATCTGTTAGTGTTTGCATGTACCGATTAGTCCGATAACACTAGGTGCCAAATTAACGAATTTGAACATGGTATCATATATTTTTCTTTGAGAGGAATCTAGATCTCATATCCACATCAATTGATAGCAGAACTATCATATCTACAAGGGTTTTTCAACATATTTATAACCATCAGTCATAAATCAAGGGTTGGATTCTAGGGAAATAACCATACTGAATTAGAACTAGGGTTTAGAGTCATATGGATCTGTAGAGATGTTGTAGAAGGAACAATTATATACATACACAATTTTAATTAACAAAATTCCCATAAATACATGGGATTCAATACTGACAGGAATGTACACGATCATACATGTGAGTACATGGGAAATTTCAGCAATAGGTTATTTCCAGGGAATTTTATCAAGTCCAAGGGATGGAAACAACAAGTTATAGAGTTTAATACAGATTGGATGGATCATCCAATGTCTTATCTTAGAAATAAATGGTTACTTTGGATTTGAAGGAATATGAACTTTGGGAGATAGTGGACAAAGAAGTTGTTCCACCGATAGTTCTACTAGATTTGGCAGATCACGAGAAGAAGGATATTAATTTTGAGTGGGTAATATTTGATTCATTGAAGCATCATTTAATTCCTCACTTATCCAAGAATAAGATGACCAAATATAGGTTTGATTCCCTAGTATGATTAGTCCATAGCACCGACATGAATGGGAATATGGTCTTAAGAAACAAACTTAGATATGTGTTGATGTCTAGATCTGACAATGTTACTAGTTATTTCATTAGGATCACTTAGGTACATGATCAACTTGAAGTTACAGGGGAGACATTGGATGACATAGAGCTCGTTAATGTGTTATCGAATGGCTTTTCCCATGTCTTGGGAACCATTTGTCAAGGGATTCTATGCTCAAGAAAAACTCCTAGATTGGTAGAAAATTTTAGATGATTCCATCCAAGAAGAGACTCAGAAGGAGTGTAAAAGAATCAAGTAGGTAAGTAGTGATGATAACTTGGCCATTGTCAGTAAGACAAGAAAGGGAAAAGGAAATGGTTCCAACAAGAAGGGTAACCGTGATGGAGGAACATTTCAATCGGGGAAGAAGAAGGAATTTGGTAATACAAAGTGATTCTCATGTCATAAGAATGGAAATTGTGCATAATAGTTACCAAAGAAGAAGAAGGAAAGAGTAAATATGGAGAAAAAAACATCAACAAAGACCCATCTATATGAGTTTGGAGTGAAGTTTGAGAGGGATTTCTCACTAGTCTCTTTCCTTTCTACCAACACAAATGTCAGGAGTCTTTGGTACATGGAAAATGGTGCATCTTGTCATATGGAAAAATCATGGGAGTTATTTAGTAGTCTAATGGAGAGGTTCTCAAGGTTTCATGTGGATCTTGGTGATGATTCCATGTATGCATTGGAGGGAGAGGGAATATTTTTGTTCCATATTGCATCAGGAGGTTCATTTGATTCCCAAGTTGTGTTTTATGTACTAGGACTAACGAATAAATTTATCTTAGTATCATCTATGGAGGACATGTGTTTTTCCATTACCTTTCATAGAGGGAATGTATTCATAGGTCCATAGAAAACTAGCCCATACACACCAATGGTCATTGAGGTTAGAGAGGGAACTTTATATAGGCTGTAGAGAAATCATGGTCAAGATTTGGTACATGATAGTGACAACCTATGTAAGATATGACATAGGAGGTTAGGACACTTGCAATGTAGGGAATTTCTGATTCTAAGGGGGATCATTACAAGTCTTCCATAGTTCGTTGTTGAGTAGCTAGGAGTGTGCAGAGGGTATGCACTTGGAAAGAATGTTAAGGCTTATATTCCAAGAAGGTAGATTAAGTCTAAGGGGGTATTGGATCTTATACATTCATACGTGAGTGGGATGATTTCAATAGAATCAGTGCATGGAAAATCATACTATATGATGTTCATTGATGACTTCTCCAGGAAAACATGCTTCTTTTTTATGAAGACCAAAGAGAATGTGTTTAGTTGGTTTCAAGAGTTTAGGGCTTAGGTAGAGAACTAGACAGGGAATAATATTAAGGTATTAAGGTTGGATAATGGGGGAGAGTACACCTCAAATGAATTCAATGATTTTTGCAATCAGGTAGGGATCAAGAGAGAGTTGACAATATCATACAACCCTCAAAACAATGGGGTTGCAGACAGAAAGAATTGATTGTTCATTGGTTTTTCCACATCTATGATACATGACCAGGAGTTGTCTATATTTCTTTGAGAAGAGGTGCATAACACGACGATATGTGTGCGGAACACGAGTCCTCACAGGATATTCAGGGAAAAGACTCTAGTGGAGGCATTCTTAGGGGTGAATCTAGAGATGATTTGTAAACCGTCATGGATATTCCACTGGAATATTTCATCACACCATATCTAATAAAATAGTGAAATATTTACTATTAAGATTAGTTTTCCTTTAGATATTTAGAATATTTAGTTACTGATTTTTTGCTTATACATGAAATAGATAAAATGTGGAAAATAGAGAAAATTAAAATGTAATCATACCATCTAAAAATAAACACAAGATATGACATGGGAAACCTAATATGGGAGAAAACCCAACTAGAAGGTGAGGCTTCTCTCCCCTCTTTTCGTTGGTATAGAAATTATGCAAGTATGAAGAAAGAGGCACTCTCTATGGAGTTTACTTTGACGTGTGGCCTATATGGATGCTACAAAAACTCACCTCCTCCACTATACTGACATAATACCACACTCATATCCTTTTCTCAACTATGGAACAAGATGAAATGAAAAATAATGGAACCCCTTATTCTCCTAGGGGCCCAACATTTAACACATCCCGATACCCATCTAGGAGTAGGTTTTTGACTTCATCAACCCTCAATTGTGGTACGGTTTTGAAACTTCTAGAATATTATTGAAATTACATACATGGTTAGCCCCATATACATGAGTAATATGGGATGACATGACATCCTCTCATACCATGGTGGTCAACATGATAGGTCCACTTACGTGAGGCATAACTTCTAGATACAATCTTTGATCGATGATATTTTTGCACCATTGGAAAGGTATCAATGTGTAGAATATCATAACAGGGTTAGAGATGTGCTATTAAATTTTTAAACTCCAAACATTTCTTTTGATGCCTCAAAATGGCCCTAGAAGGTTCCAAACCCCAATTTTCCAAATAGGGACCTACCACTAAAATGGCCTTGGAAGTTGATTCCTCCAAATTTTTCCACTCTAAAACCATTGAGAAATAGGACAATTTATGATCCAATATGGATCAAGAAATAGGACAATTTATGAATTCTGGTTCTTTAGTCTATATCCATGTGCATATGGAGAAGAGGATGAATATGGAGCCTTCAAGACATAAGGGTATATTTTTGGGGTACAACAAGACCTCAAAGTCTTAGAGTATCTTTATACTAGTGTAATGAAATACAATTGTGAGTAGATATTTTAAGTATGATAAGAACTTGGCATATAGGAAATCTCAGGATTCATTAGTAGTGACATAAGACTGTTGGCATGTTTACAAGAAGACCATGCTTGTCATTGATGTCAAGAACAACAACAATGATGACAAACAGGAAGGCAAGGAAGGTCAGCAGACAGGTAGGCAAGGAAGAAGAACAACAATGATCGAATGGCAAGATCAGCAGTGTAAGCTCAGAAGGAGGAAAACAGTCAAAGCATGACAAAGGTTTTTGGAGTTTCACAGATTGGGAAATCCAAAGGAAAGAGGTTCAAACTTGTGATATGCGAAATCGGGATAACAATCTTGACAGTTGATTCAAGAAGGACACGTGGTGAACAACAAAGGTTTTGTTTYAGGGTTTTGYAGATCARGAAATTCAAAGGAAAGAGGTTCAAACTTGYGATATGTGAGATCACAAAAAKATCTGGACCATTAGATCACCAAGGATTGTGGACTATTGATCRGCCATGAAGAAGACTCGTGAAGTGGCAAAATCGCGATAAGATATGGGCTATCAGATATGGAGTAATTACGAAGGACCAACAACCGTTAGATATGGTGAAGCTRCAAGGCGGATAAGACCAAGAGTCATCCAACTCTCCAAAACTGTGAAGGAATCCTGGTCATCCATTGAGGACAGTCGTGGACCATTGGATCCGGAGGACACATGGAAAAATATCATTGTTTCGGTAACTGGAAAGTCAAAGGAGARAAGTGCTCATTTGATTGGTGAGTGGTCATATCTCATGGTCACATTATCGAGAGMTAGAGAAKCCAAGMCCTATTTYGAAGTTCGTGACATGGAGAGTCAAGAGAACTCATCACAGAATACCCRAGATGCGAAAGTGCAAAATGAATTTTCGAATAAGGCTATGGTCACAACCAGTGGTTACATCTGCGGAAGATAGAGGAAGGAGCTAGCGGTGTTAAGCTCCATCTCGGAGTCTCGACGATAGCGACATGGAGCATCAAGACCCTTCATCATAGGAATCGTGATATGCAATATTGCAATGAGATCCATACCGTCGAATCATCAAAGATCTCGACCATTGATCAAGCTCGATGAAGTTTATAAATTCATGAAATACGAAGTGCCTTTTGGCGCAGCCTGTGGTCACATGAAGGGAAGAAGATAGCGGTGCTAAGCTCCATCTCAGAGTCTCGGCGATCGTGACCTGAAGTGTCGAGATCCTTTATCACAAGAATGCCGAGATGTGAGATCACGAAATTAAAACTTTGTTTAGCGCTCGGTCACAGCCAGTGGGCATATGAATTAAACGCAAGACCCTACGAACTCCATCCAATGGTGTAGGTGAATTTAAGTATGATCAAAGGGCTATTGTTTCTCTTCATAGGTAATTGATCAGTGGTGATTCAGTTGTTGAAGTGGTATTTAGAGGTTCACAGTGTAACTGGGAGAAACCACTGATGGTTTCTGCCAAAGGACTCAAAGAGACTTCTGTGTGATTATCAGAGGAGTTGAAGAGTCTCTAGGAATCTGCCAGTGGAATGAAGACTGTTCATAGAGGCAATTGACAAATGGATCTAACTACCAGAGAAAATGAAGAGTTTCCATGATGAACAAGTAGAGTACTCGACATGAGAGAGCATGCAGAAGCATGACGGGACAACATGCACAAGGTGCACAAAGACTATAAGTATGCAGAACAAAGAAGGGATGGGTGTTGTTGTTGTTGAGAGGGATTCAAGAGTGTAGAAGGAGGATTGTGCAACAAATGAAATACAAAGAAGAGGAATGGAGCATGGAATGGACATGGCGCATAGAGCATAAAAGGCAGAAGCACATAAAGCACAAGGAAAGTGTGGAGCAAGATAGTAAGATGCTAAAGGAAGGCTAAGGTGCTCTTGTAGAGAAAAACAGAAGATCAAAAATCCCAAGAAGATGCAGACAGAGAGACACTGATACAGGAGAGTAGAGCAACTTAATAGAACAGTGATAAGTCTGGTAAGCCAATGATAAATATTGTATCACTGTATTAAGTTTCATTAGAAAAAATTTATATTTCAGGGTTGTAGGGAGGTGCTAGGGAGGAATGTTGTCCTTAAAGGTTCAAGTGGGTGCTTGGACACAGGGAGTTGCAGCTTCCTTCTAGTTGGTGCTAGAGAAATCGGGGAGTTGGTGCTTCCTTCTATTTGGTGCTAGAGAAACTGGGGAGTTGGTGCTTCCTTCTAGTTGGTGCTAGAGAAACCGGTGAGTTGGTGCTAGAGAAGCCAAAGAGTTGGTGCTCTTAGAAGGTAGCAGCTTGCAAAACAGATGTTGTAGCCTCATTATCAGTTGGTGCTCATATGTATGATAATGTAAAGAATGTAAAGATTACTTATCATATAAAGAAGAAGAGGTTTTTACCCTGTATAAGTTTCGTCAGGAAATATCTGTCTCTGTGTATATCATATGTGTGGATTATGCTGAATGTTCTATTGCTTACTTCCCTGCATTATTGTTATTGTCATTAAATGCTATGTAAAGAGTTTAAAATAAGAATAATTGTTTAAGCTCAGTAACAACTGATTCACCCCCCCTCTCAGTTGTCCATCAATTGGTATCAGAGCTCGCCCCTTTTATCTAAGGGTAGATCCTAGATCTTAAACATGTCAAGCCGTGAAGGAAATTCAACCAATAAGGCCCCTCTGTTCAGTGGAGCAAACTTCGCCTTCTGGAAAGTTAGAATGAGAACCTACATAATGTCTTTAGGTGCAGATGTCTAGGATGTGGTAGATACTGGTTATGTAAAGCCAGTTGTTCTAGCTAATAAGGATGACAAGCTAGAATTTAGCTTCAACACTAAGGCTATGAATGCTATCTTGAGTGGGCTTGTAGAAGCAAAATTCATAAAATTTATGCACCTAGGAACTGCCAAAGAAATGTGGGACAAACTCATTAGCATTTATCAAGGTAATGAGAAGGTAAAGGATGCCAAGCTTCAAACCTACAGAATACAGTTTGAACAACTGAAGATGAAGGAAGATGAAATTATTGGAAAATACTTTCTGAGAGTAGAAGAAATGGTAAATGAAATGAAAGCACTTGGTGAGAAAAATGAGGAACCTTCTTTAGTTTAGAAAATTTTGAGATCTCTACCAGACAGGGTTAACCCGAAGGTCTCTGCTATTGAAGAACTTAATGATCTAAAAACCTTGGAGTTTGATCAACTTCTAGGAACATTGACTGCATATGAAATGAGAATAGTTAAAGATAAACCCCCCTCCAGAGAAGCATCATTTAAGGCAGACGAGAATGAGGATTCAGAGCCTGATGAAATTGAAGCAAAATTTGTGAAGAGACTGAAGAAGGGATTAGGCAAATAAAAAGGTAAACTACCTTTCAAATGTTTCAAATGTGGTAGGATAGGTCATTTTGCAAATAAATGTCTCCACAAAAGAAAGGATCAGACATGTGATGATGAGGAGAAGCACAAACACATAATTTTTTTTAAAGATAATAACTTTAAGAAGAAAAGTCTTTGTGTAAACAATGATGATGATCCTTCAGATGATGAAGACAATGACTCCACTATTGAAGATAAACTAAATTACTTCATACTTATGGCCAAAGAGGAATATGATAATATAAGCACAGGAAGTGATGCTAATGAAGAAGAAGCTGTGGTTGACATGGAAGGAAAACTGACCAGTGCACTGGAAGATATTGACAGACTAAGAATTAAGAACATAAATCAAAGACAATTGTTGATATAGTTCGAGAAAGACAATAAAGAACCTGATGAAGAACTTGTCCTACTAAAAGTGGAATTAGAAGAGGCAAAGAAAATTGAAGACATTATGAAACGACAATTATCAGAAAAGAAGGCAAGATGTGAAGCCTTAGAACAAGAAGTAGTGAAAACTAGGAAAGAGATGGAGAAGTTTCAAGCCTTGTATAATCAGAATCTGTCAAGTATCAAAGCCTCGGAAGGATTAGCCACCAATCTGAATCAGCAAAGGAATCCAAAGCTAAAAACTAGTTTGGGTTATGAAGAGGGATCAAGTAGTGATAAGCCAAGAAATGAAGAACCCATAAAGTTTGTCAAATCTACAACCAATGACAACAACAAACGTACAAAAACAAAGGAAGACAATCAACCATCCAGGACAAGTAAAGAAAAAGGTGCCAGGACTAAATCTGTGGAACAAGGAACTAATGCACTCCCTGCTGAAAGACGTCATCAGCATGGAAGAAATCGATTTTCTCAAAGAAGACAACCATTTTCCAGGTACAAAGAATTTTTCTATGGTTATTGTTTTTACTGTTCTAACTTTGGTCACAAAGATGTAAATTGTTCCTTAAGACTTAGACATGAGCAATTAAGATTTCAAAGGAATAAATACTTGCCACAACAAAGAATGATACAATCAAGTAACAAACCTTCACAGATTGAAAATTGCCAAATTAAGTTTAGAGACATGCAACTAAGGAGGTCAAGAAATAATCAACAGTCAATAAGTAGACAATGCTGCAACAATAAATTTGACGTATTGAACAATGATATTGAATTCTACAACTGTCATAACAATGGACATAAATCTGTTGACTGTTGATTAAGGAACTATGAACCAGACTTGAATTCCCTTGCTGAAACTGTCAAGGTGTGGAAGAAGAAAGAAAGTGACAAGTGTGGATTAGTGTTGTCAGCTCAAAGAAAAATGAACCCTTTGTATATAAACAGTGGATGCTCCAAAAATATGATGGGAGACAAAGGTAAGTTTCTATCTCTAAGTGAAAGCAAATCAGGAAACGTAACCTTTGGAAATTATGCTCCAGGTAAAATAAAGGGTAAAGGGATGGTGAGTTTAAGTAATGGAAAAGAAAAAGCCCAAGATGTTCTACTTGTAGATGGGCTGAAACATAATCTGCTCAGTGTAATTCAAATGTGTGACAGAGGATGTGAAGTGATGTTCACATCCAAGGACTACAAGATAAAGTCTGTAAAATCAAGACAAGTGGTGGCCAAAGGCATAAGGACAGAAAATAATGTATATGTGCTGAAAGAAAATAGAGAAGAGTGTCATCTAAGCAAACATGATGAAAGTTGGTTATGGCATAGGAGACTTGGACATCTAAACTTTGACCACTTAATCAAGCTTAAAAATATTGAGGCAGTAAAAGATCTTCCAAGAATATCAAAACCCCAAGATTCTATGTGTAAACCCTTCCAAGTAGGAAAAATAACTAGGACACCATTTATGGCCAAGAGCTTCACTTCAACAGAGAAACCACTCCAAATAGTTCATATGGATTTATGTGGACCATCAAGACAGGAAGGCATAGGGAGAGAAAACTACTTCATGTTGATTATTGATGATTACTCAATACTTACTTGGGTTTCCTTTCTTAAGGAAAAAGATGAAGCATTTGAGAAGTTTAAAATATTTAAGACTTTAACTGAGAATCAAACAGGAAAGAGGTTAAAGGCAGTAAGATCAGACAGAGGAGGAGAATTTATGTCAAGTGATTTCAAGGAATTCTGTGATAAGCATGGGATCAAAAGAGAATACACAATCCCAAGAACTCCACAACAAAATGGAGTAGTAGAGAGGCAAAACAGAACAGTGCAGCAAATGGCCAAGTCAATGATGAATGAGAAGAACATTGGTCAAACCTACTGGGTAGAAGAAATACACACAACAGTCCATGTTCTTAACAAAGCTCACCTCAGACCACAAAGTGAAAAGACACCTTATGAAATGTGGTATGGGAGATCTGATTCAATCAAACACTTCAAAGTCTTTGGGAGTAAATGTTACATAAAGAATAATGATGAGAAGCTTGGAAAATATGATGGCAGGGCTGATGAGGGTATCTTCTTAGGATATTCTACAAACAGTAAAGGATACAGATGCTATAATAAGAGGCTGCATAAAATGGTTGATTGTATTGACGTAAAAATTGATGAAGGAATCCTAGCAAGAGAGGTTTACAATAATGAGTCTTCTACAGAGGACACAGCTAAAGCTAAAGATGAACAGGTCCAAGAATCAAAAAATGAAGACTCTGAATCAGATGAAGACTCAGATACTCATACAGACTCAAATCAATAGGCTCCTTCAAATTCCTCCTCCAGAATTACTCAAAAGAATCATCCTACAAGTCAGATAAATGGTGAAAAAGACAAAGGTGTACAAACCAGGAGAAATATAATCAAAAATACCGAGCAATCACATATAGCTTTCATATCCATGCTGGAACCCAAGAACTTTAATGAAGCTAGCAA
>JASDQU010751239.1:0-12318 GCA_032191745.1 Picea mariana | reverse complement strand
TAAAACGAGTTTGGGTTATGAAAAGGGATCAAGTAGTGGCAAGCCAAGAAACGAAGAACCCATCAAGTTTGTCAAATGTACAACCAATGACAACAACAAACCTACAGAAACAAAGAAAGACAATCAATCACCCAGGACGAGTAAGGAAAAGGGTGCCAGGACTGAATCTGTAGAAAAAAGAAATAATGTGTTCCTTGCTGAAAGACGTCATCAGCATGGAAGATATTGATTTTCTCAAAGAAGACAACCATTTTCCAGGTACAAAGAATTTTTCGATGGCTATTGTTTCTAATGTTCTAACTTTGTTCACAAAGCTGTAAATTGTTCCTTAAGACTTAGACATGACCAATTAAGATTTCAAAGGAATAAATACTTGCCACAACAAATAATGATACAGCCAAGTAACAAACCTTCACAGATTGCAAATTGCCAAATTAAGTCTAGGGGCATGCAACTAAGAAGGTCAAGAAATAATCAACAGTCAATGAGTAGACAACGCAACAACAATAAGTTTGACCTATTGAACAATGAGATTGAATGCTACATCTATCATAACTATGGACATAAATCTGTTGACTGTTGAATAAAGAACTATGAACCAGATTTGAATTCCCCTGCTGAAAATGTCAAGTTTTGGAAGAAGAAAGAAAGTGACAAGTGTGGATTAGTGTTGTCAGCTCAAAGAACAACGAACCCTTGGTATATAGACAGTGGATGCTCCAAACATATGATGGGAAACAAAGGTAAGTTTCTATCTCTAAGTGAAAGCAAATCAGGAAACGTAACCTTTGGAAATGATACTCCAGGTAAAATAAAAGGTAAAGGGATGGTGAGTTTAAGTAATGGAAAAGGAAAAGCCCAAGATGTTCTACTTGTAGATGGGTTGAAACATAATCTGCTCAGTGTAAGTCAAATGTGTGACAGAGGATGTGAAGTGGTGTTCATGTCCAAGTACTGCAAAATAAAGTCTGTAAACTCAGGACAAGTGGTGTCCAAAGGCATAAGGACAGAAAATAATGTATATGTGCTGAAAGAAAATAGAGAAGAATGTCATCTAAGAAAAAATGATGAAAGTTGGTTATGGTATAGGAGACTTGGACATCTAAACTTTGACCACTTAATCAAACTCAAAAATCTCGAGTCAGTAAAAGATCTTCTGAGAATATCAAAGCCCCAAGATTCAATGTGTAAACCCTGCCAAGTAGGAAAGCTAAACAGGACATAGTTTAAGTCCAAGAGCTATACTTCAATAGAGAAACCNTATTAATGATTACTCCAAACTTACTTGGGTTGTCTTTCTCAAAGAAAAAGCTGAAGCATTTGAGAAGTTTAAAATATTTAAGGATTTAACTGAGACTCAAACAGGCAAGAGATTAAAGGCAGTAAGATCAGACCGAGGAGGAGAACTTATTTCAAGTGACTTCAAGGAATTCTATGATAAGCATGGGATCAAGAGAGAATACACAATCCCAAGAACTCCACAACAAAATGGAGTAGTTGAGACGCAAAACATAATAGTGCAGGAAATGGCCAGGTCAATGATGAATGAAAAGATCATTGGTTAAACCTACTAGGTAGAAGCAATACACACAGCAGTGCATATTCTTAACAAAGCCCACCTCAGACCACAAAGTGACAAGACACCTTATGAACTGTGGTTTGGGAGACCTGCTTCAATTAAACACTTCAAAGTCTTTGGGAGTAAATGATACATAAAGAATAATGATGAGAACCTTGACAAATATGATGACAGGGCTGATGAAGGTATGTTCTTGGGGTATGCTACAAACAGTAAAGGATACAGATACTATAATCAGAGGCTGCATAAAATGGTTGACTGTATTGACATAAAAGTTGATGAAGGAATCCCAGCAAGAGAGGTGTACAGTAATGAGTCTTCTACAGAATACACAGCTAAAGCTGAAGATGAACAGGTCCAAGAATCAGAAAACAAAGAATCTGAATCAGAAGAAGACACACACATTCAGACAAACTCAAATCAGCAGACATCATCAAATTCCTCCTCCAGAATCACTCAAAAGAATCATCTTGGAAGTCAGATAATTGCTGAAAAAGACAAAGGTGTACAAACCAAGAGAAAGCTAATCAAAAACACCGAACAATCACATATAGCTTTCATATCCATGTTGGAACCCAAGAATTTTAATGAATCTAGCAAAGATGAATATTGGGTTAAAGAAATGAATGACAAACTTGATCAAATTGAGAAAAACAATACGTGGGAGATGGTTCATAGACCGGAAGGTAAAAATATCATTGGCTCCAAATGGATCTTTAAGAATAATTTGAATGATCAGGGACAAGTTGTCAGGAACAAAGCAAGATTGGTCTATAAAGGCTATGCTCAAATAGAAGGACTGGATTTTGTTGAAACATTTGCACCCGTAGCAAGGGTGGAAGCTATCAGAATATTTATTGCCTATGCTTGTCATAAAAGGTTTAAAGTCTATCAAATGGATGTCAAGTCAGCTTTTCTAAATGGAGATTTGAATGAAGAAGTCTATATGAAACAACCAGAGGGTTTCAAACTGTCTGATAACCCTGACTTAGTATGAAAGCTGAAGAAAGATTTATATGGGTTAAAGCAATCTCCTCATGCCTGGTATCATAGACTGGATATGTATCTCAAAGACAAAGGGTTCAAGAGAGGAACAATTGACAACAATCTATATATCAAAACAGAGGGTGATGATTTGCTCATTGTGTTGGTCTATGTAGATGACATCATCTTCGGATGTAATAAGGATTCATTGATAAAATGGTTTGCTTCTGCCATGGAGTCCGAGTTTGAAATGTTTATGATAGGTGAACTGTCATTTTTTCTTGGTCTGCAAATTACTCATAGGTCTGAAGGGATGTTCATTTCTCAAGAAACATATCTAAGAGAAATGTTGAAAAGGTTTCAAATGGAAGATTCTAAACCTGTGGGTACACCTATGGTTATTGGATGCCAATTAAGCAAGGATGATGACTCACCTGATGTTGATCAAAGTTCATATAGGTCAATAATAGGCAACCTATTGCATATCACAACATCTCGCCCAGACATAATGCATGTTGTTGGAATGGTAGGAAGATATCAGTCTGCACCTAAATAGAGTCATTTTCTAGATGTCAAAAGGATATTCAGATATTTGAAAGAAACAATGACTTATGGTTTGTGGTATCCCAGAAATCAGAATTTGCAGTTAACTGCCTATTCAGATGCAGATTGGGCAAACTATGTTGATGAGAGAAAAAGCACCAGTGGAGGAGCATTCTTCCTGGGTGACTCATTAGTAGCATGGCTCAATAAAAAGCAAGGTTCCATTTCCTTATCAACTATAGAGGCATAGTACATTGTTCCTGCTACCTGTTGCACTCATGTATAATGGATGATTCAAACACTTGCAAACTTGGAGGTAAAATACGCAACATCGATCCCAATTCATTGTGATAACACCAGTGCCATCAGTGTGTCTAAGAATCCTGTACTCCACTCCAAGACCAAGAATATTCCCATAAAATACCATTTTCTGAGAGAGCAAGTCACCAATCAGGTTGTTAAGGTCCATTTTATTTCAACCATGGAACAAATTGCAGACATCTTTACTAAACCCCTAGCCAAGACACCATTTGAATATCTCCGACAGAAGTTGGGTGTCATCCCATCTCACACCTAAGAGAGTCCATCCTGTTATGGGGAGTGTTGTATTGATTGAATATCTGATGCCTCCTAAAAATTTTGCAACAGCACAAGGGGAGCATGTTTTCTTTGACATTGATGTCAAAGGGGGAGAAAAGAAATGGTCTAGACCGGATGCTACAGTTGGAGGTCCAAACAAATTAGCGCAGTCATTCAGGGTTGCCATCAATGCCAAAGGGGGAGATTGTTGGCATGTTTATCAGGCAGGTGTGCTTGTCATTGATGGAAATATTAGAGTATGCAGCAATGGAAAAACAGGGACAATGCAAGCTCAGAAGAGAAAGTGCAATGGTGCATGCAGAGTGAAAGAGTGTGCTTGTTCATTTGATGGCAAACATGCAGGCAAGGAAGATCAGCAACGCAAGGATAATGGAAAGGAAAGATTGGAAGCGTAAACTCCACTTCAGAGTTTCGGATACCGGGAAATTGAGAAGTCAAGAGTTGAGACTCTTCAACATAGGAGTCCCGGAGTTGCGAAATCCGAAATCTTGAAAGGGGCACATCAACAAGAGTCTTGCAAACCAAGAAATAACTCCATTTCTGAGTTTTGGATACCGGGAGATTGAGAAGTCAAGAGTTGAGAGCCTTCAACACAAGAGTCCCAGAGTTTCGAAATATGGAATCCCGAACTCCTGAAATAGGCACATAAACGAAGAGTTTCGCAGATCAGGAAATAAATCCATTTTGGAGTTTCGGATACCGGGAGTTGGAAGAGTCAACACTCTTCATCATCAAGAGTCTTGGAATCACGAAATGTGAAACGCCAAAATCTTGGAAGGAGGACGATTTCCGATACTGAGAGTTGGGGATGTCAAGAAATCTTACTTTAGGAGTCTCGTAGTCGCGAAACCAGAAGTCACGAAATGCAACATTGCGAAATGCCAAAGACTCCATACCGGAGGTTCATATACCGGGAGTTGGAAGAGTCAAGTGACGAGACTCTTCATCGCAAGAATCATGAAAGGCCGAAATGCGAAATGCCGAAATGATCGGAGCTAGTGTAACCAAGCTTCATTTCGGAGCTTCGGATACCGGGACATGGAGCATCAAGAACTCAACGCCACAGGAACGCTAAAGTGCCGAAAAGAGAAATCACGAAAGAACTATATGGATAAGCGCTCAGTCACCTCTCATAGTCACATGGTCAAAGAGAAGTAGAGAAAATATTGAAGTGGCAAGCTCCATTTCGGAGTTTCAGAGATCACAACTTGGAGAGTCGAGATGCCTCACAATAGGATTGTCGAATTGCCGAAATGCCGAAATGTGAAACACATTTTGGCTCAGCCTATGGTCATATTCATTGGTCACATCGACGGAAGATAAAGGAAGGATATAGTGCAACCAAGCTCAATTTCGGAGTTTCGGGGACCTCCACATGGAGTGTCAAGAAACTCTACCAAAGGAATGTCGAAATCCCGAAATGATGAAATTTGAATTAAACGCAAGATCCTACAGATCCAATCCAACAGTGCAAGTGAATTTAAGTGTGATCAGAGAGCTACTATTGCACTTCAAATTGTGACTTCCAAAAACAGATGATGGTTTTTTCCAAAGGAATCAAACAGGCTTCAGTTTGATCACCAGAGAAGATGAAGAGGCTCGAGGCATCTTCCAGTCGAATGAAGATTATTCTTAGAGGTGGTTGACAAATGGAAGAGTGTTGGAGCTTGTAACTGCAACAGAGAGGATTAGCTTGACTTTGATAGAGAATACAAAGAGTCTCAACTGAGATATAGGCTAAGGAATCTTAGCTTAACACCCAGTGATGATGGACACATGTATCTAACTGCCAGAGAAGCTGAAGAGTGGAAAATATGATCGGGCAGAGCACGCAACATAGAGAGAAAGCATGCACAAGTTGCATCGAGACTATAAGTATGTAGAACAAACAAGAGAGCTAGTGCTGTTGTTGCGAGGGGATTCATAAGTGTAGAAGGAGGAGTGTGCAGCAGCTGAAATACAGAGAAGAGGAATGGTGCATTGAATGGACATGGCACATAGAATGTAAAAGGAAGAAGCACTGAAAGCGCAAGGCATCTATGCAGTAAGACAGTGAGACACTAAATGAAGGTTGAGGTGCTCTAGTAGAGAAAAACAGAATATCATAAATTGTAAGAAGATGCAGACAGAGAGACACTAATACAAGAGAACAGAGCAACATAGCAGAACAGTGATAAGCCTGGTAAGCCAATGATAAATATTGTATCACTGTGATAAATTTATAGATAGCAAACTTTATATTTCAGGGTGGAAGGGAGGTGCTAGGGAGGACTATTTTCCTCATAGGTTCAAGTGGGTGCTTGAACAAAGGGAGTTGTAGATTCCATCTAGTTGCAGTCAGAAAAACTAGGGTGGAAGGGTGGTGCAAGGGAGAACTGTTGTTCTCTATTTTACAGGTTGGTTCCTATATGATTGGAAGTTGGTGCTTCCATCCAATTGGTGCTGGAACACCGGGGAGTTTGTGCTTCCCTCTATTTGGTGCTAGAGAAACCAGAGAGTTGGTGCTTCTTTCTAGTTGGTTCTGGAGAAACCAGAGAGTTGGTGCTCTCAACAAGTAGCAGCTTGCAAAACAGAGGTTACAACCTCATTATGAGTTGGTGCTCATATGTATGATAATGTAAAGAATGTAAATATTACTTATCATATAAAGAATAAGAGGTTTTACCCCTTATGGGTTTCCTCAGGAAATATCTGTCTTTGTGTATCTCATATGTGTGACTGATGCTAAATGTGTTATTACTTATTTCCCTGAATTATTGTGATTATCATTGAGTTATTTGTAAAGAGTTAAAATAAGCATAATTGTTTAAGCACAGTAACAACTGATTCACCCCCCCTCTCAGTTGTCCAACATGAATTGAATAATGGTTGCAAATATTTCCTCTTCTGTGGCTAGCTTATTCAACTCCATATTGTCTTCCTCTGTTATTTTCGAAGGTATGTGAGAGATAAATTTCTCACATAGCTCCCCATTCATCTCTCCCTCTTCTGTATAGATATTTCCATAATGTGATGTGGCCAGCTATTTTATCTCCTCGAAGGAGGATACCACTTCTCCATACCGTGTTTTGATTTCTTCCACCTTATTGCGCCATTGCCTAGATTTATCCTACTTATGGAAGAAGGGAATACTTTTGTCTCCAGCTTGAAGCCACAGACATCTAGATTTCAACCTCCACATAGACTCTTCATCTTTCAAATACTTAATATAATTATGATAAACATTTTGTTCTTGATTCAAGATATTTGGAAGCACTTCATGACTCTCTAACATGTCTTGTATTTCCTCCAACTTTCTCTTATTCTTAAGGAATTATATATTCGGTGAGTGAGCTGAATCCTTAACCCAATAATTTATTATTTCTTTGGTTAATTTTAGCTTATGTTCTCAAATATGAATAGGGAATCCAATAATCCATTGAGAATGGGTACTAGAAACCTGAGGGAAGAAGTCTAGCCTCTCCATCCAAATGGGATTAAATATAAAGGGGTTAGGACCCAAATTATCTTCTTTAGTGAAACAAAGGGAGATTGGGCGATGATCTGAGCTATCCCAAGGGATAATGAGGGAAAAACAAGATTTAGGATGGGATTAAAAATAAATTTGGATAAGAAAGAAATCCATATTGGCCGCAATGTGCACTGGGCCTACTATCTTGTTATTCCAAGTAAACTTTCCCTTTCTCAAGGGAACATCAATTAAATCCATAGCAGAAATCAGATCCTCCATCTTTTCCCTTGATGGATCCCTAACAATGGATCCCCCTCTTTTTTCCCTCAAACACATAGTAGTGTTAAAATATATGGCTATAATACAATTTTGGGTGAACCTAAATTCTTCTAATCCCAAAAGAGAATCCTAGCATTCTTCCTTTTCCCAATAATTGTTTGGCATGCGCACATTAAAAATATGACAAGCCATACCTGAAGATAGATATACCATCTTGATCATAATACAATGTGATGCTTTAAAGCTTTCCTCCAACTGAAAAATATCAGGGTTCCAGAGAGTGCAAATTCCCCTGATGCCCCCTCTTGCACTTATAGCTACTTCATTGTTTTTCTTCTAAATTAGTTGAATTTCTTGGAGAGATTCTTGATCCCTCAATTTTGTCTTTTGGATAAAAGGATTTGAGGTTTTTCTACTCTTAATAATTTTCCCATTGCTTCTTTCTTATCCTTGCTACCCAAACCTATGTAATTCCACGAGTCTAATTTCATTATTTACCTAAATATTTGGAGTCACTCTTTAGAGGGTTAAGGAAGATACTGCAATACTTCCTTTGAATATTAAACATGGGATTTCCTTTGTTTCCTATCCTTTTTTAATACACCTTCCAAGGTGGTTTGGATGCATAACTCCTTGTCTCGATCTGCTTCATTTTCCCTTCTGTTACGATTAGATCTCCTACCCACTTTATTTGTTGTTGTAATTTGTGAAACTTCCATCTCTGATTCATCTCTTGATTCCTACTAAACCCCTTCCTATAATAATTATGTGATCCATAAAATAGGGAGAGAAAGAATTTTTCTAGGAGTCAAGTCCACATTTTTTGGGAGTGCTTCCTCTTGAGGATCTATAGACTTCTCTAGTGCCTCCTTTGTTATCTTTATGCCTTCCTCATTTTCATTTCTCTTATCTTGTGATTCCGCAGTATCATCCTCCATATTTTCTAGGAAAACATACTTGTTCCTACTGGTATCTATCCCTCGATCCCCACTAGTCAAAGATCAAGGTTTATGAGGAGAAAGAGGAGAGTGATTCCCCCCCTGAATTTTATCTTGCCATTGAGATACTACATTCCCATCGACCTTCTTTCTTTTTGGTTTTTTTCATTTCTCTTGTTCTCGTTCCTCAAGTTGATTTTCTCTGAGTTGTAGGCAATTCTTTGCAAAATGACTGTATTCATGACAGTATTTACATTTGAACGGAATTTGCTCATAATCAACCTTTTGGATGTATGATCAATTTTCTAGGGTTAACTAAATAGATTCAGGTAACCCTTTTTCTATATCCACTTCTACACAGAGTCGTGCACATGCCTAGTGATGAATCGTCTCATCCTATTTCCTATTCTTCTTAAGGTTTCATCATTCCAACAATGCAAAGGAAGGAAGGGAAGATTAACCCAAATGGGAACATGAGATAAGATATCATTCTCTATACTAAAATTAGGAATCCATTTATTCAAATGCATTCCCCTTCAACCCATAAAATAAGGCCCACTTTTAAATATGAGTTCCTGATCTTCTTTATTTTCAAACAAAATAACTTAGAATCCCTTACCACAAAAAGTTGAGGACATCTATCCTTGAATATTTTTCCTCCATTTCAGATCCATGCATTGAACCATGGCTTGTGGAGATGGCCACAAACCAATGAACTTCTCGATTATCCCATTTTCAGCAAGACATAGTGCAAAGGGGCGAGTGGACAAAGTATGCACTAGAACCTTCAGGATTTCATCCAATTTCTTAATAAAACGAGATGGCATGGGATTTACCAACTTGGTGTATGAAGCAATAAAAACTTGAAACATTGTAATGTTCAACATCAAAGAGGATGTTGGGGGCGCTCATCCACCCAATCCATAGGCCATGCCACAATTGAACGAGAGATTTTCCAATAAAACTTTAGATAATTGTAGCCACAGAGGTGTAAATACAATGTGAAAGGAGATAATGTTGATAAAAAATCAAAGAACTATTCTACAATTTGAGCAAATCTTGTAGAAGAGACACTAAATATTCTAAAATAGGAATGTTTTCCTACACTTACCGACGTTTTAAAAATGAACTATCATAAAGGATATTTATGTTAGAACTATTGTGAATTACAATTATTGACCTTTAGGTATCTATATGGAATCATTTCTATGCTTTAAAATTGCCTCCAAAACAATGTTCCTACATTGTGCTCAAATATTGGAACTTTACAATTGTAATTGTTATGGGATCATTGACTTTTTGTTTGGCACCCTTCTCGTTTTTTTTGTAGAATGTTTTCTCCATACAACAACATTGAGTTCTATTTTTCCTTCCAAAAAATGAACTGTAAGCATTTCAAGGGTTGTCTAAGTCCATGATAGTTTGGATTCATGTTGAGGAGAAGTTCTATGATATTCTATTTACGTATGAGCATGCATGGGGTTGGTTGTCACTTTTTGAGTGTGTTTTGTGTAGAAGTAAATAGAGAAAGTTGTGCATCACATTGAACAAGTGTGTACAATTTCAAAGTGGAAAACAACACTCTATCGCAAGATGTCTTAAAATTCAAGTCACATTCTAGCATTGTGACCCAATCGTACATGATTATTTAGTCACACTAAACCTTGTGGCGACACCTTGAGCAATGGAATTTCCATAGGTTCCTCAACAAAGAAACATGGAATGCATTAGCATAGTTGAAAACTCACTAGAGGTTTGTGAGGAATTCTAACGATGACAACAAAGCGCCTTCTGTGACATTGTCTCTTCCTCTTTGCCCATTTCTGTAAAATATTGCACTTTATAGAAAATGAACATATGAGAGGTGAAACAATTTTGTCTTCTCTTATCTAGGTTATTTATATTGGTCATGATATTGTAAATGGGTTGCTTAGTTTTTAATGCTACATGTTGTCCATATGCTCTATGAAGGGTTAATGATTCATTTGGTTATATTATTTTTGTACTTAGTCTAATTAGAGAATTGGTTTTGTTCAGTTTTAGTGTAATTATATCTTAAATAACTAATTTGAGCATGTAATATCCTAGTTTGGATTGGATTGGCCTCCAAATGATCATATTCAAGTCGGGGCGAGTCAAAATTATGTTGACCAAGTTTGACTTGGTGAATGTAAGTCAAACTCAAGAGTCCCAAGTTTGACTCATTCAAGTCCCTAGGATGCCTTTGAAAACCCTTTTTAGTGTGATTGAAATCTTTTTTTTAGAGTGTTTTAGCAAAATTTCTCTTTGTTGGTTGACTACAAGAAAGAAATAGAGATAAAGGATGATATGTGTATATCTTAATTCTTATGTACTTAGGAAGTTTTTCTCAAGCCATTTTTGATCCAATTCAAACTCTTCACTCTTTTGCCTCACTGAGTTTTTGTCAATTATGAGTCTGGTAACATTGATTCATATGATGTGGTTTACATAATGAGAGTTGAGCCATGTGGGATGAGTTAAATGACTTCGTGTGTAAATAAAGTAAATGTGTTTATGGATTACTAATGTGGAGCTCAAGGCCAAGGCTCAACTAGTGAATGTGTATGTGATATGAAAATCCTTAGATGTTGATTATTTTAAAAACATATAAACATCTACTTGATCTTCAAAATAATAATGATCGCCTGATTGTTTGCAATTTACATGTGAAATACTTATCTAACCAAATACTCTTTAATGATAAAAGACTTGCAACTAACTTAACACAAAATAAACAACAATAATGAAATCGCATCCACAAGTTTGATAACGGAGTTCACCCAAATCAGGCTACGTCTTCGGGTATGCTTCCAATAGAGACCTCTTTATTAATGCTCAAATGTTTTTTTTTCCAATGACATTTTGACATGTTTCTCAAATACAGAAATAGAATGCATCATTGGATTCCTTGCAAAAAAATCATGAAAAATGAGTATAAAGTTCTTAAAATTCGTCAAGGGACCTCTCGACACACTTTACGATGTAGCCTCAAAGTCCTTATACCCTCGGGCATGCACTTCGAGAAATAATATCTGCATTTATGATGAGTTCTTGCCTCAGTCCATGCACCATTAAATACAGTGTGGGCCCTTAACTTCCTTTTGGTTTCCACACTACCTTTTAAATATTATTTATGGTATAGTTGTAACCAACTAGAGTTGGCAAAATGTTGGTTAGCAGAGTTTGTTAGGTTGTTGGGTATAATAACAGGTAAGGGGTTCAAGCCCCAGGAACTCCTATATATAGGATTTTTTTACCACATATATATACGGTGGTTTGAATACATATAACATATAGATTGAAACCGCTCGCGTAATATATGCCTTACTGTTACATTGGATTATATGTGATCATATGTTATAGTATGGGTTAAGGAATTAGGCCCTCGGCCTTTTTAAAACCCAACTAATAGACCATACAAATTTAAATAAAACTCGTGCCCAATAAGGTTAATTAAAACTTGCATGGTACATTGACAATAGAGGTTTGGTAAGGGTTGTGGAGGTCGTGGTTTCGACCCCCGTCAAATCCATAATTTTACATAAATATAATCATTAATGGGCAATGGAAGGCTGCTACATGGAAGCCTCTCATTGGATATCCTTGCCACATGTCAACATGTAATTGGATCACATAACTTGTATGATCTGCCAACACACCTGCCTAGTCAACATATGGTCATTCCATGTGGCACCTTGGGGTGTGTCCACATCATCTGTACAACATGTATGTTCATGTGCCATGTGTCACCCTTCTAGTGATGACACGTATCATCTTTCCCCTTTTATTTTGACTTTTTAACCAAGTTGACTTGAACTTTGACCGCTCATAACTTTTATGTATGAACTCTGTTTGAGGCGATTTTTACACCGTTGGAAAGTTATCGTCAAACTCTATGCATTGATGGAATTTTAGAGAGCATT
>JASDQU010751238.1:25722-37870 GCA_032191745.1 Picea mariana | reverse complement strand
CACTTTACTCTGTTTACTAGCCGTGTTACATGTCTTATTTCTACTGAAACTCAAATCTGCAACTATACCCCAGTGCCTTTATTGGAATATGGAGTCATTATTATGTTGATCACATACCATATCAAATTGAAATCTTCATGCTTAGAAACAAGCTTATTTATATACATACACCTACTCCTAACCCGCTGAAAATCAGTTGATCATGTGAAGTGAAACTTCCAATGCAGCCACTCGAGCAGCTGATTAACTGTTTGAAAATGACCTCCATGTTTAAGCACGAATAGGAAAGTAGAAGCTGAAAAATATAACATCATTCTAAAATTTGGAAGCCCATACTTACAATAAAATTCTGGCTTTACAAAATGAAAGACATAAAATTTATTGCTCCAGTTCAACTCCATATAAATGGCCACTGGATCTAGAAACTCGTGAAAAACCTGTGGCTGACCCAACAGAGAAGGTTGTCTCTGTATATTTTTTGTCCTATGGATGATATCAAATTTCTCTTCTTGTTGTTCAAAATGAATGCATTGCTTTTCTCCATTACTGATTTCTTCAATTTTTGAATCAACGATGTCACATCCAGGCTCACCGATTTCTTGAATTTTCTACTCTTGTATTTCAATATGATTATGTAGAAACATAATTTTCTGAGTTATGATATCAACAACAAGATGACTTGGAACAACAATGCATTCCTTAATCTGTTTTTTATGGCCAATATGTTCATGCAGGTTCTTTGTTTTATTGATGAAATCACATGATTTTAGTTGTGACGTGCTTTGTAATTTATGGCTAGAATCAAAGCATTTCCCGCCTTTGAGAATAAAAGGTAGCATTGCTTTTTTCTGCATATCAACCAAAATATACTCCTTATCCAAAGCATCTACTTCATCAACAACACTGTTATAACAATGATCTTTTTGTTCTCCCTGAAATAACTCTTGAAAGTCATAAATCTTTATAGATTAAACTTCAGAAATCTGATCTTCATGATCTGTTTGAAAATTTTCAAGCTTGAATGGACAACTGAAAAAACTTTCTTCAGACTGTTGATGTTTTTTTCTGTAATGAAAAACTTTGATAGGAGTCTGAAATCATAAAATTATGAATATCATCATAAACAACTAAGGGTTGTTGATCATGAATACAAACAACAAGACATTTTGACCCAACGATTTGTTGCTTAACAAGTTGATCATCACCCTCTGTTAATTCACCCTTATGATAATGATTCGGATTATTTTCGGCACGAAATGAGAGTGGAGATATAATAAAGCAATGTACAGAAATATCTCGGATATCCAATAATATTACATAAATGTATCAGAGATGCAACCATAAACACAGAGATACAATAATACACAACTTTCTATTAATGAGCGAAAATGTACAAAGACTGTAAAAATACAGAGTGAAAGACTCGCTAGAATGGTGGCAACCTATCTCTGAGAAGAGATGTGTCCGCTACTCACATTTGCAAGAAGATGATTTTACAATGAGTCTTCAAAGGCCTTTTTATCATAAAGAAAATCCAAAACCCTAACCCCGGACGATGAAAAGCCAACAGTTTTGTGGACCCCGTTTTGGGTAGTTTGGTGTATCAACTTCCCGGGGGCGTAACTTTGGAATACGATCTCTGTTTGAGGTGCACGATAGCTCATTGGAAAGGTATCGTCGAGACGATTCATTTAAGGGGATCAATCAAAGCCTTTGTCTATAAATGAGAACCTCGATCCTAAAAAACCTTCATTTAGGCCCTCAAAATGGCCCCGGAAGTTAAAAACTGCTAAAAATAGTAAATTGCCAGAAAATTGTTTTGAGCCAATTGGAAAAGGTGGGTGGCCACCGATATCCACATGGATCGGATAATTATCAATATAATTATCTTCAATAATAGAAAAAAAATGATTTATTAGTTTCAGGATCCAGGGAAGAATAAAAATCTAAAAGTGATGCATTAGTATGCTGAAGCAAATGAAAACCCAGATCAAATTTCCGTTGTTCGTATCCTTCCTTTAAGTTGAGAGTAGTGATTTCATCACTACTAGAAGCATTTGAGGCAATGACAAATGCAACTAGTGTATTGTTGCCAGCATTTATAGTTTTGCTATCACAAGCATCGTGGTCTTCATAAAAGTTTTGAGCAACAAATTTACCTTGCAATTGTTGATTACTGTCTTGTACAGAAATGCATTCAAAAAATTTCAAAGCAAAGGTATCATAAAAATTAGAGGGCAACTAGTTACTTTCATTTATTCCAGGAGTGGGAGCAACATGTGCAATGAGGTCATCATTTTGAGTAACTATATCTTTATATATCTGATTGGTGATATCATCAGTAAGGTATCCCAAAACATCAGCTTCCACTTCCAAGAATTGATCACTACCCTCTACAAAATCATCTTGATGAAAATCTCCAAGAAAATTTAAAGCATAATCATGCTTATGCACATAACTAGAAAATTTTCTTATTGTGTATGGGGAATCATCTTGCTAATATAGCTTTTCTACAACTATGGCAGTAGGAAAATCAATTTCAATAAGATCAGAATAAAAACAAGAATCTAAATACGATGCAACAACATTTTGAAATAAGTGAAAACCAAGATCTAATATATGTTGCTCATAACCATTTTCATGTTCATTCTGGCTCTGATTTTGAAGTTTGCCACAAGCCAGAAGATTCTCCTTAACCTCCTCTACTTCAACAAACATGTGTTGCAAGGATAATGACTTCCTTTCTCTGAGAAAAAGAACTAGATCAGGGTGTTGTGCTATTGTATACTGCACCATGGCAGCAACTTTAGTAGGTTGAATTTCCATTCGCATATTAAGATAAAAATTATGAAACCTTCTATTGAATACAATAACAACTTTATCATGCTCCCTTCTCAAGCCATAAAAATCAATCAGGTATCTATCAAAGGATTTTTTCTCTCCCCAATACCCCAGGAAAGTATCATGAAAATCTGCCCATGAATCTATTGAATCAACTTTCAAATTTCTAAGCCATTGTCCAACATCTCCATGTAATGACTGAAAGAATGTCCTCGTGAAAACATCCTCATGGATAATTTGTAAGAGGTCAGTGAACTGCTCAAAAGAAACCATATGGTGCTTGGTTGTCACGTGGTCTTTTCCATTGAGTTTAGGAAGGTAATCTAGAAAATTAGGAGGAAAATCGTGGAGGATAAATGACAACTTCAGAGGTTTATAACCTTTCCTAATCTTGGAATGAATTTCAGTAAGTTGATTACAAGAAGGACCAATGATCTTAAGAGGTGGTAAATGAAATTTATTATTCACAAGCTCACATGATTGGTCATGATCTGGAGAAATTTGGATATGAACAACAATATTCTCAATAGGATGACGTGAAGGGATCATATCAAAATCAATAGCATAGGAAGAGGGAAGATCTTCTTCTTTCAAAGAAGGATATACAACAACGGGATTATGGTCATCTGAATAGACAAAACAAAGGATGATTCTTTTAACACAGAAAGGAAAGGATAAGAAAGAACTGATGAAAAATAATATCAGCTCTTGGAGGAAACTTATGACTTGATACCTGGTTTTTCCCTTCAATTCTTTCATCTTTCTATCAGTCGGATTCTTCTTCTAGTGGAGTCTTTGATTGAGGATTCGCCAGGTGAAAGATTGCAGTCACTATTGTGTTTGGATTTTGTTCACCGTAAAAAACTAGATCTGATTGTTGTCGTTCTCCTAGGGAAAGATTGCTTCGTTACTCTGTTCTGTTGGGTATGTGTTATATTCTTTGCATGACTAGCACTAGTGTTTGCTACGTTGTGTCGGGCACATGAGAGGGTTTGAGGGGGCGGGGGCGCTAAGCCCCCCCTTCGGGAGTTGCAGGGATTCGGGGTAGCGCCCACGATATTTTTTTCCTCGGGAAACGTGTCACATTTTTGCCTTGTTTTTCATGTCACCTCGATTTTCATGTCCATTGTTTGGCGGTTTTTCGGCACATGATTTTTGCAGATGGTTTTCTATTTCTAGTTAAGGAATTAGGGTTGTTAACTAATCCAGGTCATTAGGTTAGGGTTTTGGATGTCGTTGGTTCCTATATGTATATTGTATTGTAAGCAATGTATCACAATGAATGAATATAGAATATGTTGGTTTTCCCAGTTTATGTTTCTGGGGGGAAAATATTTGTGGAATGTTTGTATTTGCCATTTTATCTTTTATGTTCTTTTACTGAAAATCTGTTTGCAGTAAATATTGTACAAGGTTAAAATCTAAATTTGGTATCAGAGCTATTATCGACTTCAGGGGGATGCCTTTGTGGTTAAGGGTTTGGCTCAGGACTATGATAAGCCTTGTTACAGTGGGAGATCTACGATATTGATTCTTAAGGTGAAGAGAAATGGCGAGCAATTAAAAAATGGAGATCAAGAAGTTTAATGGGAATTTTTTTGAGTTGTGGAAGCTCAAGATAGAAGTTATGTTGGTGGACAAAGATCAGTGGATCACGGTGGATCCAAGTATTTCACCTGCAAGAATTTTAGCAGATGACTGGAAAAAGTTGGATCGGAAGGCGAAGAGCACAATCCAATTGTGTCTCTCAGATTCAGTATTACTAAATGTGTCAGAGGAAGCTATAGCCAAGGAGTTATGGGATAAGTTGAGGAAGTTGTATCATTTTAAGTCCCTAATAAATAAATTATTCCTGAGAAAGAAGTTGTATAACCTGAGGATGAGAGATGGAGACTCGGTGGCAGAGAATTTGAAAGCCTTCAATACTGTGGTAAGTTATTTAGTATCTGTTGAGATTAAAATTTCAGATGAAGATAAGTGTATCAGTTTACTGTGCTCTTTACCAGACTCATGGGATAGTCTGGTTGTTTCTATAGGTAGTAATACAACTGCCTTGAAGTTTGATGAAGTGGTCTCATCCTTATTGTCGGAGGAGATGAGACGTGAGAACATGGAAGGACATAGCACAGATGCATTGTTTGCAAGAGGATGCTCCCAGGAAAGAAATAGATCTAAGTCTAAGGATAGATATAAATCTCTTGGAAAGTTTGTAAAGGTATGTTGGAGATGTGGAAAAGAAGGGCACTATAAGAAGCAGTGTAGATCCAAAGTTGAGAAAAAGAAGGGATCTGAAGAAGCTCCTTCTATAGAAGAAAATACTTCCAAGGAAGAAGGAGGGGATGTGTGCTTTACTTCTTCAAGCACACATGCATATCATGAGGCATGGTTGGTTGACTCAGGTGCATCCTTTCAAATGAATCCCCACAATGAGTGGTTCTGTCAATATGAAAGGTATGATGGAGGTAATGTTTTCCTAGGTGATGACTCGACATCCAAAATCATAGGATGAGGAAAAGTCAAGTTGAGGCTCACAGATGGAAGGATTAGAACACTACATATTGTTCTGCACATCCCAGGGTTGGCCAAAAATTTGATTTCTGTAAGCAAAATGGACGATGCAAGGGTAAAAACAATATTTGAAAAGGAAACCTACAGGATGGTTTGAGGAGCAATGGTGTTGTTGAAGAGAGTTCAGTTTGGAACTCTGTATAATATGCAAGGAAGCACTATTAGTGATGGGTGTAATAGTTCCATTATTCTTGATATTGGAGTTGAAGAAGAAAAAAATCATACAGTCTTTGTAGAAAAGGGTATGTTGTGGCATCAAAGACTAGGGCATATCGGGGAGAAGGGTCTTCGACTACTACACGGTAAAGGTATGGTTGAAAGTATGTCGAATTGCTCTTTGAATTTTGATTTCTGTGAACATTGTGTATATGGGAAGCAAAATTAGATAAGATTCCCCTCTGGTGCAACGAGGGCAGAAGGAATTTTATAGCTAGTTCAGAGTGATGTGTTTGGACCTGTGTCAGTTCCATCATTGGGAAAATCTATGTACTATGTCTCATTTATAGATAACTTCTCAAGGAATACTTGGATATATTTTCTCCGGAAGAAATCTGAAGTATTTGACATGTTTAAAGAGTTTAAGGCTCTTGTTGAGAATCAAACAGAGAAAAAAATCAAGGTGTTGAGGATAGATAATGGTAGAGAGTTTTGCCAGAATGAATTTGAAGAATTATGTAAGAAGTGTGGTATAACAAGGCAGAAGACTACTCCATATACACCTCAGCAGAATGGAGTTGCAGAAAGGATAAACATGACACGGATGAAAAAAGCAAGGTGCATCCTAAGTGGTGTTAGGTCAGGGCAAGAATTCTGGGCAGAGGCAATGGGTATTGCATGTTACTTGGTCAACATATCACCCTCATCAATGCTGGATGATAAGACTCCACAAGAGGTATGAACTGGTAAGAAACCTTCTCTCACACATCTCAAGGTATTTGGTCGTGAGGCCTATGTTCATGTTCCAAAGGAAAACATGAGTAAGCTAGATAAGAAGGTTTAAAAGTGTATCTTTATTGGGTATAAAGATGGTCTCAAAGGTTATAAGCTTTGGAACCCATAAATTAAGAAGGTTGTGTATAGTCGAGATGTGGTATTTAGAGAAATGAAGGATGTTGTTAGACATGAAGTCCTACTAGGTAAGGAAGAACCAAAGAAAAATAGAGTTTGATTTAAAGGATGATGAATCAGACTCTATAGAAGAACAAGAATAAGAAGAAGAAGATCCTCATACTCCAGTATTGAGGAGATCGGTTTGAAAAAGAAGGCTACCAGAAAGGTATACTCCATCTGATTTCCGTTCAAATTTTGTTTTGTCTATTACTGATGATGATCCTAGAACTGTCATGGAGGCATTGGATTTAGAGGATGGAAAACACTAGAAAAGGCCATGGATGAAGAAATGACATCCTTGGATAAGAATGAGGCTTGGGATCTAGTGGAGTTTCCCACTAGAAGAAATCCCATTGGCAACAAAAGGGTATTTAAAAAGAAGTTGAATGCAGAAGGCAAAGTGGAGAAATACAAAGCTCAATTAGTAGCAAAGGGTTATTTCTAGGTTGAGAGAATTGATTTTGGTGAGATTTTTTCTCCTGTTGCCAAGTTAACTTCTATAAGATTTATGTTATATGTTACTGCTGCATTTGATTTTGAAGTAGAACAAATGGATGTGAAGACAACATTGCTACATGGGGATCTGGAAGAAGAAATCTATATGAAGTAGCCATAAGGATTTGCTATGAAGGGAAAGAAGGAGTTGGTATGCAAGCTGAAAAAGTCCTTGTATGGTTTAAAACAATCACCAAGGATGTGGTATCAAAAATTTGATGCTTATATGCTGGGACTTGGCTTCACAAGAAGCAAAGAGGATCATTGTGTGTATTTTAAATTAATTGGTGATCATTTGATTAATTTGGTCTTGTATGTGGATGACATGTTGCTGATAGGAAACAACAAGGAGATTATCTAGAATGTAAAATCTCAGTTGTCCTCTAAATTTGACATGAAAGATCTCGGTGCTGCAAATTTCATTTTGGGCATGGAATTTAAAAGAGATCGGAAAAAGAGGAAACTCTAGTTAAATCATAGAAAATATGTCGAGACAATATTGTGAGGTTTAATATGCAAGAATTAAACCGGTCAAGGTCCTTATTCTTGTTGGTGTAAATTTTTATACAAATCAACGTCCCAAGACACAGGAAGAGGAGGAGGACATGTTTTGTGTTCCATATGTGAGTGCAGTTGGTAGTTTGATATATGCAATGGTCTGTATTAGACTGGACATTGTACATGCAGTGGGACTTTCGAGCAGGAATATGTCAAAACCAGGGAAGGATCATTGGACAATAGTAAAAAGGGTTTTCATGTATTTGTGTGGCATTGCTATCCATGGATTGTGCTACCAAGGAAGACCCGGATTGGACAGAGTGTTGGACATACATGGCTTAATGGATGCAGACTAGGCTGGAAATCTAGACCGTAGGAGATCTACAAGCGGGTATGTGTTTAACCTATTTGGAGGAGCAATCTATTGGATGAGCAAAAGACAAGATGTAGTAGCACTTTCAACTACAGAAACTGAATACATGGTAGCCACTCATGCAAGTAAGGAAGCAATATGGTTACCAAGATTGTGTTCAAGTATTGGGTTGGTACAACAAGCTATAAGGATAGATTGTGACACTCAGAGTGCAATTTTTCTAGTGAAGAACCCGACTTATCATTCAAAGACAAAGCATATTGATATTCAATATCACTTTGTGAGAGACANCAAAACCAGGGAAGGATCATTGGACAACAGTAAAAAGGGTTTTCATGTATTTGCATGGCATTGCTATCCATGGATTGTGCTACCAAGGAAGACCCAGATTAGACAGAGTGTTGGACATACATGGCTTAGTGGATGCAGACTAGGTTGGTGATCTAGATCATAGGAGATCTACAAGCGGGTATGTGTTTAACCTGTTTGGAGGAGCAATCTGTTGGATGAGCAAAAGACAAGATGTAGTGGCACTTTCAACTACAGAAATTGAATACATGGTAGCCACTCATGCAAGTAAGGAAGCAATATGGTTACAATGATTGTGTTCAAGTATTGGGTTGGTACGACAAGTTATAAGGATAGATTGTGACACTCAGAGTGCAATATTTCTAGCGAAGAACCTGACTGATCATTCAAAGACAAAGCATATTGATATTCAATATCACTTTGTGAGAGACATGGTTGAAGAAAAGGAAGTGTTGTTGATGAAGGTGGACACTTTGGAGAATGTTGCAGATTCATTAACAAAATCTGTGAGCATTGAGAAGTTCTCTTGGTGTAGAGGATCCATGGGCATTGCTGCCTTGGATTGTTGACTATGTAACCCTGTAACTCCCTGTATGCAAAGAGAACAACAAGTAGGAGAATGTTGGGTATGTGTTATATTATTTGCATGACTAGTCCTAGTGTTTTCTACATTGCAACGAGCGTGCAAGGGGGTTGCAGGGGGCGATAGCCCCCGATATTTTTTTCCTCAGGAAACGTGTCGCATTTTTTGCCTCATTTTTTGGGTCGCCTCAATTTTTGTGTCCATTGTTGGGTGGTTTTTTGGCACATGGCTTTTGCTGATGATTTTCTATTTCTGGTTAAGGACTTAGGGTTGTTGACTAATCCAGGTCATTGGGTTAGGGTTTTGGATGCCACTGTCTCCTATATGTATATTGTATTGTAAACAATGTATCACAATGAATGAATAGAATATGCTAGTTTTCTCGGTTTGGGTTTCCAGGGGAAAAATCTCCGTGTAATGTTTGTATTTGCCATTGCATCTTTTCTGTTCTTTTACTGAAAATTTGTTTGCAGCAAATATTGTACAAGTTTAAAATATACACGTTCCCTGGAAATGACGCTAGAAGATGTTGGTCCCAAGGTCTGCACCTGACTACTAGAGGGCAGAGCCAGGCCACTTCAGTTGTTGGAAACATTGGTTTTTATAGGTTTAATTTGTTTCTTTGGATGGTCAACAGATGGGTAGGTTTTTAAGGATAGGGATGTAGTTGAATAATTTGACAACATTCACCACAATGTTTCCCTTAGTCAGTGGCATGCATGCTGGTGTAACAGATAAAAAATGCAAGAGTGGAACAGATAAAACTAACAAGCATACAATTTGTTACTTGCAGCTGGAAATTTCAAATCTAACACACTGTACTAAACCTAAAACAGTATTAGAAAACACACTTCTCAATAGGTTGTAAAAACATTATTTGAAAGAGAAAGAACATTTGCTTTGCAAGACATTCAATGTGCATCCAAATAAGAAGAAAAGACAAGTAAGATTGAGAAACGAGACAATTTGTTCACCAGGAATTATATTCACTGAGTGGAAAGCTTTGTATGTATTTACATTTCATAAGCCAAATCTATATCATGATATCTTGATCCCCCACCACAAACTAAAACCCCCCTCTTCTTCAAAGATCCATCTCTTTATATTTATGTAGAGAAGGTTCGATTACCTAACTCAAATCTAAGTTTTGAAGTTTAACTTTCTATTACAATAAGATCTTGTAGGTTCAACTTCATTGTTACTGCCTAATTACAATCTGCAAACATTTCTTTGACCTGAGTGGATTTGAGTTGATGTGTCAGTTCACAAATATCCACCAATTCGACCTTAAAAACATTGTTTTTATCAAAATATAACAACTTATTACAAGTGGCAACAATGCCTCTAACTAAACCAAAGCAAAATTCTATTAGTGCAGCTGGAATTCATTGCTGATAACTGAAGTAAAGCAAATGCATATCAAAAAGTATTCATAAGTTGTTGTTGGCAGTCAACTTTGCATGGATGCCCACATAAACCAAAAATTGGAGACCAGCCTTGAATACTAGAATAAAAATCACCTAGAATTCAACGAATTTCTAGGAAAAACGTCCTCAAGGATCTCTTTGATTATCCCAAATCGAGATACCTGTGTAAAAATCGAGAGAGGTTTTTGTGAATGGGACCGTTCTCGAAAAAAACCTACTTTATATTTTAAAAATTCATCTCCAACTGTTTGAAAGGCGTGCTGAAAGACAATGACTAAAACGGGGAAAACATAATTTGGCGAATTTTTGGGGAAAATGGCCTCGAATATCTCTTTGATTCTCCCAAACCGTGATACCTGTGTAAAAAATGAGAGAATTTTTTGTGAATGGGCTTGTTACCAACAAAAACCTCTTTTGGTTTCCAAAAATTCACCTCCATATGTTCGAAAGGCGTGCCGAAAGCCAATGACTAAAACATGGAAAAATAGAGTATAAGGCGTTAGCTCACTAACAAAGGTGCTAATGAAACCAATTACTACAGGCTTTGTTACCAATGTTAATAAAGGAAGACTTGGCCTTGTTCACGAAAGCTATGTGCTTCAACTGGTAGGACCCAGAGAGACAGAGCCAGCCATGATATGCTTTTCACACTTGCCTTCTTTAGGAATCTTAGAAGTAGGTATGGGAGGACATCTATGAACCCTTTACTTACGAGTTTTCAGAAAATTCGGGCAACGCCTTTTGATGCTTTTTCTACATATTTTGATACTTTCTCCGTAGCTTATTGTGTGTTTCATTTCAAGATCCTACTTTTGTTGTTGTAGAATCTGAATTTTCTTCTTCATGTCATCATTTTTTTGTTTCAGAGCTTGCACCTGGTGGTTGTCATCTATATCCTTGTCAACTTCAACTTTTGGCTTGATCAATGTATTTACCTTGCTTCCATTCCTGAGCCTTTGTTCTGCCTCTACAACAAGTTTATTGAGGTCAATGGACAACTTGGATTTCCTTGGCCTCATTTCATATCTGGGTGCCTTCTCAGGTTTTTTATCAATAGTTTCTCTCACAGATTCTTGCATCATCAACGTTTTTCCTCTGATCTATGGTTTAACATCATGGGGAACCTGTTCGAGGGCTAGCTCTGCATATGGAGTTATATCATCGGAGTCCTACTCAGGATCTAGACCAAATTCCATCACATTTTGTTCTAATTATGGATATGTAGGGTACTCTGTTTTTACAACAACATATTGGACTCTCAATGTCTCCCCTTCCTCTTTTTGCTCTATTTAACTGCCAATGCCCTCTGGGTGATACCATCGTGCCCTAGCTACCTCTGTTGACAATGGTGGTCGAGGGTATGCATTGCTTAAGGTTCACTCAAAATCTGTAATGAAAACTCTACACAACCCTATAATAATAACAACTCAAGGCACAAACATGCATGATCCTTAGCACAAAATTTGTAACGATGACTAAACTGATGGAAACATGCATGATCTTGAGTGCACGTGGAGATGCAAACACATGTGAGGTGCCAACACACCGTTATTCAAACTTTTAAATATTTTTTGAACGTTAAAACTCATAAAACAATGCGTTTTCTATTATTTGCAAGAATAGGAGCATTCTTGCAATCAATGTCTTTTTGCATCGAAAGGCCTAAGTTAACCTATTTGCAACCCAACAAGTGACATAACCATGGTGATGTGACTTATTCAATTCAAATCATAACTTGTCCTAACCTTATAAAGATAAAAGAAATGATAAAAAGTAAATAGGAAGATCAAAACAAATTGAAATGACTCAATACACCAATGAAAAAAACTAAGTAGAAACTAGGTTGACATATGGATGGGTTGATTGGAGGAATAGAGGGATAGGTGCGGACCTACAATTTAACACCAACCATCCTTTTTCATTGTTACCATCACCGAGAGTAAA
>JASDQU010751238.1:13954-25702 GCA_032191745.1 Picea mariana | reverse complement strand
GTAAATAGGAAGATCAAAACAAATTGAAATGACTCAATACACCAATGAAAAAAACTAAGTAGAAACTAGGTTGACATATGGATGGGTTGATTGGAGGAATAGAGGGATAGGTGCGGACCTACAATTTAACACCAACCATCCTTTTTCATTGTTACCATCACCGAGAGTAAAATGGAGAGCGCTAATATTAGTCCATCGACAAGCTCAAGAATACTCCGTCTTCAACCCATCATTGTCATCCACGTGGTCATCTTAGGCAGGTAAGCCCTTGCTTCACATTTTTCATGTTTTTCATAATAGGGTTAGGGTTTGTTTTATATCTAGGGTTAGTTTTCATATTCAATTTTTCGACTGACCCTACAAGCCTCGGCGCCCAATGGCTTCCCTCGACTGATATCTGCGGCGTCGACGACCCTTTCACCTTTGCTCCATGTGAATTACCGACCATAATGCCCTTTGGCCTCCACCATAGCCCACTCTCTCGTGACCTAACTTGTTAGCTTCCTCGAGGATGGTCCATACCTCGACCCCTTGTCACACACCCGACCCTTCAGTACCTTTTTAAGGGACGGGGTATAAATTTTTCACTTTTCTCAATCATCTCAAATCTTTTTTATCACAACTCCATCGTCTTCTGCTAATCAAAATCTTTCCAACAACGGTAAGTTCACTCAGAACTGATCTTTGGAACAAGGGTTATGACCTTCCTAAGTTCTCGGGTTTACATAGATAATATCTCTCTTACTGCCACGTGGCATCCTAGTGACCTCACATTGTCCACGCCAACTGATGTGGCGACACCCTGGTCTTGATGTGGCACTAGCTTAGCGTGCCACAATGGAACTTCGATCCACATAGACCTGCATCCATCATAACTTGGGCCTTCTCCCAGCGCGCTCTTTGCTTACCTCCAACGAATATGGTATCAAGGAATATTCCCTTTCTCTTGATGGACAGTCTCGATGCATGCCAGATCTCTTGGCCTGTGGTTAGGATCCATTTGACACCTAAGGTTTACCAATCCTATTGGACCCCATTGAACTCGTCAACCCATTGAAGATTAACATGCGCCATCACATTGATATTCTCAGTCAGCATAAATTTTCCATGTCACCATAGGGCGCTTAGGCTTGCTCGACTAGAGGATAACATTTGTCCCTCTCAAATAGTCCAATTAAAATACTTAATTAATATTTCGTAGAATACGATTCTTTGGTAATTAATTACTTAAACCTCATTAAGTATAATTATTCTCCACAAACTAATTATCCAGTAATTATTTTTTGCTTAGCTTAATACTCATGGCCCAGTAATTTATGAGGTTTTACTTTCTCTTTCTCCCCCTTAGAAGTAGTTTAGCGCTAATTCAATTAATTACTCATATGACAATTATGAGTAATTATATTATAACACAATGAGGTTAATTTCTCCATAATATACTTAACTTGATTAACCTTAATTAAGGAATATAATTCAATTCCTCCTTGACACGCAACTCCATACCGAATTTTCACGTAATTTCACACACACACATATATATATGCATATTTATTTATTTATGTGGGAAAATGATTAACTATATTCAATTTGATATTTATTATTGTGAATTTGTTCTTTTATTAATTATATTATAATATAATTCTATTTAATTCTATTATAATATGATTAAATATATCACGGGAGCACTTAGGATTTATTAATATCGATTAATACCCAAGCCTCGGGACTTCGGAGAAATTCTTCATCATACTTTTATGAACCCAAATCTCCCGAACGTCGGAGTTCCAAAGAGGATCCCACTCATACTAAACCTTTGTGCAATTATAATTAATTATATCACGATATAATATAATTAATTACATTTAACATTTATTATAACATTGGGATACGGTCCTCGAGGTGTAGGACAGTCGGTGACGGAGTGTGCTGTTAAGGCACTCTGTGATGTTAAAGTCACCAGTTCGAAACCTGCGGGGACAAAAAATCTATCCATGTTAAGGGTTGGTGTGGCTCAGGCCGGGTGCGATCCCCAAGTGATTTTGACTGCTTAGATGCCCCTAAGTTGCGGTTTCTCAGCCACATGCTAGTCCCGCAGGTCACAGACAAACTAGCAAACAAACAAAAAAAACATTGGGATACATGAAAATAGGTTTGGCCTTCGGTCATTTTGCTCTTACGCTCTATCTTCCCCAAACATCCCGGAGTCCCGAAGCTCCAAATTCCTGGAGCCCTGAACTCCTGAAGGGTCCACGCATACACGTGACTTCACATTAAATATTAATTTAAAAAGGGAAGAAGGGTTGGGACTGTGTCACGTACAAATATCATAATAACTCAATTAAAATATATTATATTAATCCTTTTTGGAAATTGCGTCGAAGCTTATAAAATTCCAAATATTATATTTAATATTGGGATGAAAGAGAGAGTTCTATGGGTCAACTCCTTCGGCTCTCCCACACATCCTTTATACTCAAATCTCCCAAAGCCCTGAAGTGGCCCCACTTATGCACATTTCGACATTATTTAATATTTAAAAAGAAAGGAGAAGAGCTGGCCTTATTCACGTATGGCTATTTTAATAAACCTTAATATAATATCCTATATTATATTAAACCCCTCGAAAATTATACCCAGGTTTTAAAAATTCTCCAAAAATTTAATATTGGAATTAGGGAAAGATATCTGAGTCCACACCTTGGACTCTTCCACACAATTCTTCATTCTCATATAACTCGAAGTCTCAGAGTTCCGGAGGGGACCCATTTGTATTACAACGTAATATAAATACAATGAGTTCTTTTGAATTATAATATAATAAATTGCAAATAAAGGGTTATTATATTCAATTATGTTAATTTGATTGCAATTGAATATAATATCATATAATTGATTATATTTATTGCTTATGCAACGTTTGTACATGGAAAGGTAGGGTTCGTGTCTCTGGTGATTACAACTCGTGAGATCCATCACCCAAACATCTCGGAGTTCCGAAAACCATGAGATGTTTAAGGCATTTAGTCACGAGTTATTCTTTGGTGTACTTTGGCATTTGGAATCATATTAAATTATATTTTCTTTTGGTCTCAGGTCTTTCATGCTCCAGGAACTCCATTTTCAGAAGGATAATGATAAAAATAATAATCATATGTATATAGACATATATACATATATTTTCATAGTCTTGCACAATTTTGTTACCTGGAAGATTTAAAGGAAATTATTTTCTCTTACAGAAAAATAAGATAAGGAAAAATATAGTTTTCGAGTCTTTATAAAGGGGTTTAATAAAAGTTTATATTTCAATGAAATTTCTTCATTCTAGAAATTAAAAATATAATTACAATCTCTCTCTTCTCATGGGTAAATGAATAAATTTTATTTGCTTATTGCTGTGCTTTACTTCTCTTACTAAATTTAAGGAAAAATGGTCCTAAGACACAGATTTACCTTCACTGTAAACTTTTACATTTCTACTCAAAGTTACATCCCACCACAATTATGGGGATCCTTCCCAAATTGTAGGAATTTAGCACAAGTTTAGTATAAACGTTTGTTAATGCTTAAATGACATCGAAAAGGGATTTTATATTTTGATTAAAGTAGGAAGGGTCATGTTTATTTCTAAATTATTTTTCCATACTACCCGTTTATAATGACTTGTACATTTTTCAATATTTGGGTTGTTTCTCTAAAGTGAAAACCGAGATCGGATATACTCTAAGTTTTCCGTAATAAGGCTTGACAACAAACTAAAATAGAGAAGTAGTATGCAAAGATCTCTTTCACTCTTATTTGATGCTTAATAAAATTTATTATTCCAGCATTATTGCATATGAATGTTTTAAACTGTGAAACTCAGTTGACCTCAACATTCACTCCCATATTTTAGCACAGGAAGTCACATGGTGAAGTTGTTCACCCACGTAGACATCTAATTGTAACACTTCCACATTCACACTTAATTTCTCAAGGAAATTTTAACAGAAAACTGAACTTATATTGCTCTAAAAACACAATCTATAATTATTTATGAGATTAACACTGTAGAGATTTTGGCAAAATATACTTATCTAGAGTCCAGAAAGTGTTGCAACTGCTTTTAGGGGTGCCCTTTTCCACCCAACCGTAGGCACAACAAATCTTGGACGGATTTACCACTGGCCACCCCCTAGCTAGATCATGATGTTGAAAGAGAGACTTTTCCTCTTGTTCAACAACAACTAGGGCTGGAGATCACTCTCCTCTTCCCACAAGAATTTAGTAGATCGTTTCTCTCTCCACCAAGCAAGGGGGTCTGCAATGAGTGCTTCCTCAGTCACTCATCCTCTCTGCAACCTTGTTTATTAGCTTGGTTAGAAATGTTTCCGAGCAATTCCCATACCTAGAACAAATTTGTTTTTCAGTTCTCTTAGAACCAGAGAGCTGCATATGCTCTCCCTCTTCAGAAAACGGTCACCAGAATCATTCCTATACCTCCTCTCTACTCAGAAAATGTCTCCAAGACTCAACCAACTGCCTCCCCTCTTTTTTGCCCTCCATTTTTCCTTGTCTCTTGCCTTCTTCAGTAAGATTTCATGGGTCAAATCCCCCAATTCATGGTTCAGTCCATAATCCCCTAGATGGGTACTTTTTTCCCATGCTTCTGAGACAAGGTAGTTTTGGTACAACATCCATTCATTTTCATAAATGTGGGAAGTTGATAGTTCATCTACCAAATCCCTCCATTAACCACAATTCTAGAAAAATGGGCAATCTGGATTTTTCTTGTTTGTTACATTGGCAAGGGAAATTTCCTCATTGATTCCTTCTCATGCATCATGATCTACCTTGGTAACCCCTTTAACAATTATGAAACACTTTCCTTATTATTATTTTTTTTTGGCATAAATATTTACACTACCTTTTTAGCAAAATACAGTTATATTTACAAGCTGGGGGAAACAGGGATATTACACCCCTCCTTACCTCTGGTCCCCGACCGAACTTTGCCATCCCGACATTAAGAACCCCCCATAGCAAAAACCTCAACCTAATACCTAACCCAATTCGGATTAAATCATGGGTACCACCCTAGGGATTCTTGGCACATTTTGATTTGCTTCGAAGGGGTGCCCCCCCCAAGCTCCAATTCTATCTCGATCGAGTCAACAAAGCACAAAATACCGGAGCCATATGCCAATTGCAACGATAATCGAACCTAAACACTAGTCTCTTGGGCCTTCGATGCTCAATCCCTGAACTCGAATGAAAACTCTAGTCTGAGACTTAGTCAATTTTTGATAAGTCTTTTGTATCCAGAGAAGTTAGTGAGATCGATATTGATGCCACCAAGATCACTTTACAAGATCGCCTCTGGTACCTACCGAAGGACTTTTCACCAACCATTCTGGTTTCACCGACAAGCATTATACGATATCCTTCAGTAGTTACTGGAGGACTTGACGAGATATTCTTCAATCTTCACCGGAGGAGTTAACACAATCTTCACCGACCCCTTTGAAACACTTGATAGAATCCACCCTAGTCAAAACTAGAGGACTTTGCGTCATCACCGTCGGTGCTCTCCGAAAGAATTATCATGATCGCCTTTGGTTTCAATGGAGGTCTTTATATCAACTTTGGTAGTGTTCACCAGAGAGATTAATAAGATCATCCCCAGTCCATCCATAGAACCTGGTACAATCGACGTCGATGTACCTGAAGTGCTTAACGAGTTTTCCATCGGTAACCGTAGCACTTAATGTAGTTTTCTATGGCCCCACAAGAGGAATTTATAACATCTCCTGTGATGTTCTTTTCATAGTACTTTATGACAAGTCCTCTGATACACACCGAAGCAGTTCCACAAACTGCTTCGATCTTGAATTATTCACCATTAGCCAAGATACCATTTAATTAACCAGTCTAGATTTTTCAATCGCCTTCCCATTGAGACTTAAAAATTTCACAATGTCACCAATCATACTATCTTCCGATGACGATCTCCCACCTAACATAAGTTCTAGTGATTCTTCATGTATTTGGCACATGGGTTACATAAGTAGATTCGTCTTCATGCATATGATTTGATCATGCTTATCTTTCTCACCTAGTATTATTTTTTTGGGCTAATTTTGACTATATGTTGCAGGTACAAAAATGTCTCCACGGAAGAAAGTGACGAACAAAGCACCCACCATGTAGGCCTCCGAGAGTGATAGTCGGCATGAAGATTAACCTGACATCGCAGGAGCAGTTTATGATGATACAACATGATTCCTAGAAAAGGGAGGAGACTCGCTCAAATGGGGTGAAGTCTACCAAATGTTCAAAAGACAAACTTTCCCAATTGAAGCAGATGATCATGACGAATTGAAGATCTTCAAGAATATCAGGAAATCAGGGATACACAGGGTGGCAGTTCGTGCTGCGATACTCTCTTGCATGAACACAATTTCTTGGATTCTCAAGCATGTAGACCTAGGAAATAGATACATCCTCAACTCTAAGGGAGAACCCATAGCATCTTTCCATCCAACCGACCTAGAAAAATGCTACCACTTGGAGAAAGGGACCAAGACATTAGACGAAGAACTTATCGGCAGTTTCAAACTCAAGGAAAAATATTTGTTTAATGTTTGGTACAAGCCAGACAAATATTTTAAACTCAGGCCTTCCGGCGAGTACCCTACCACATTACTAAGGTTGCCATATCAATACTTGGCGTCTATGTTGTGCAGACTGTACGGAGATCCAAATGCATCCACTTTTACACTATCCTTAATGTCGTTGATCCATTATTGTGCGGATGAAGGGTATACATTTGAATGCGCTGATCTCCTATCAACTATTATAGTAGAGTTTATCACTGCAACAAAGGAAGCAGACCCAAAAAATTTCCAGATTTTCATATGGAATCATTCCTAATGGACATCATGTGTGTGGAACATCAGTACCCGAAGATGGGTTGGGCCTGGAAGCCAAAAGATCCGTCAATCCATATTTACTACAAGGTGTTATGGGAGCACATGTACATGGCATAGTACAACAGAATATGCAAACACTTCTTTGCACCATTATACGAATTCATCTTTTGTGCGCCAACCCCATGTATGACAGATAAGGTGCTTGCAGTGATCAAAAGGATAGGGGACTGGCACTTGATGGAGCATGGCACACACATAAGAGTACACAGAGCCACCAAAGATTCACATCTACTTCCTCAATTTGTCCCAAACAAGTTGGTGCTCCGAGAAGTCGCTTATCAAACAGTGATCAATGGAGTTGGGGCAATGCTCTACCAATATAAGAAAGTAATATGGCTCCCACTCCCATTATGGATCGACTTGTACTCATTCATCGACACCAAGCAAGCCCGAGATGAAGTGGATGTTTTACTTTCGTATCACTTTGGAGAAGTGAGATTCAAAAGGAACGACCCGAAGAAAGTCGTCAAAGAACACTTTAACAAGTTTTTCATCCCATAGGAATACACTTCAACCACATGGGAGGAAGAGGAAGTCCATTGCAGTACTAGGAATTATGATGAGGTCATTTCCAAGAGACAAGGCAAGCCTCTAGGGAGAATCACAGATGAAGAAAGAGATCGCAAAGTAGCCAAGAAGAAAGTAGAAGAAGAGGCTGCGACTAATGCATTTGCTACAACCACATCCCCTCAGTCCATATCAACAAAAGAAGAAGAAGCACCAATGAAAGAAAAGAAGAGGAGGAAGAAAGAGGATGTTGTAGAAAATAAAAGGAAAATTGAGGAAGCTAAAGCTAAGGCAAAAGTTGATGTAGTGACAACATCTCAAGAAAAAGCAGAAGCAGAGGCAACGGTGGTTGCCGAGAAAGAAGTTGAACAAAAGGAAGCAACACATAAAGCAACAGAAAAGGTAGCTGATGAGGAACAATGCAAGAAGGATGAAGAAACTCAGAATGACGACACATCTCTGATGGACATCGATATATTGGATATACCAACAATCATAGCCAATTCGACAAATTAGATTTGGGGCTTCGCATCCCATTCAAACCAAGCAAGGTGCCCAATATAAAGAAGTTCAAATATGATAAGGCCATGGGTAGGATTGTATAGGAGAAAATAAGGAAAGTGTAAGTCACGGGAGGCAATCCGATATCAATCCTCGCATAGACCCCGATCACAGAGAACGTTAGTGAGTATCCAATCTCCATAGATTCTGCTGGTGTCGCTTTCACTACAACAATGAGGAATAACGTTAAGAACTTATACCGCCAGTATATAGAGAAAGATGCTAGAATCAGAGAGTTGGAAGAGCATCTTAAGCAATTAAAGATAGATAAGGGCAACGTGAAAGAGTTCAAGGGAAGTGTAGAAAAGGTGAAAGCATAACTAAAGGAAGCCATCATTGACATGTACACACACCTACACCTTTTTCAATAGACGAAAACTATTATCTTAGAACAACATAGCCAAGTGTAGGCCAAGAACACCCAATTCATCACTATTTGAGAAGGTATAGGTGGTATTGACATATGGATTTTTGAGAACCCGAATGTGCCAGTCGAGCTACCTTGCCCTCCAAGTATATGAAGAAAATTTGACTATGCTTCACTCAACCACTGTCAGCAAGCTGGACAGAGAGAAGATAAAGAAACGACCAACTCACTAGCGATATGTTCACAATTGCACAAAGTTGATACAAAAGCGTCATCTCCCTCCACTAGAAGAGCTCAGGAAGACTCTCGCAATGGAACGACTTATCGAGAAAATACAACAAAGCAAAAGCCACAGGTGAGAAATAACTTAATCAACCACAAAGGTGACGATGGACTTGATCGATCATCATCTCATACAACCTACCAAAGTCTGCACCATGATATAGACCTTCATGGATACCTTGGCCAAATATATGCATACCCTCAATGATAACATGACCTTGTACAAGGAAACACTTGAATAATTGTCCTATCACAAGATTGTATCACTCTACGATAAGTTGTATACGTGGACAACCTACATCAGGGAATAAAACACATAGATGAGACAAAATAACAAATCTGGATTTGCTGATAACAGTATCATATTTTGTCTTTTTCCAACCACTTTCAACTTCGTCTTTTTCCTCACATGAGTCAAGCAACTACTAAGGGGAGCTGAAAAAGTTTTGTAACTCCTTCTTGAGGAATGCCAGAAGTCATTTTTAGGAGTTAGGAATAGTTGTATAAATAAAGGAAGAAGCCCATTTTGTAGGGGCTCTTCAAGCATTGTACAAACTCAAGATTTTTTTTTTAGAGATAATACTTTGTTAACTAATATTGTGAAGCCCACAGGGCCAATTTTGATAGAGAGAGCAATTGTTTGTAATTGGTGGCTAGCTGTCGACTATTTTTCAACCGATTATTTACTATTGCCTATAAACTATTCATGAAGCAATTGTTATTTTTCTAATAGTTGTGTTATTCTTTCTCATGTTTATTTCCTAAGCAATATGGGTTGTTAATGTATGAAGTAACATGACTTGGAGTATTTTAGTTATAAATTTTTATACATGCGTTATCTAGCTTTGCACCTTCATAACAACTATCTGATTGGAGTGTTTTGTAGAGTTTAGTCTCATTTCAACTCATTTAATTACATTAGTTTGCTCCTTGCTAGGATAGGATAGGTTAAAGTAGACTAGATTCCTTTTATGCTTTTAGATATTATTCTTCTACATCTTGCATTTGCATAACCATCCAACCTCACAACTAGTAATGGCAGCCAGACTAGAATCCAGATGGGTCTCCTAAACCAAACGATGCATAGTCTAATTGAGATCGTGTATCGAGGAGTACCCCTTACTATTGCAGGGCATTTTCACCCTGTCAACAGAATTGGCGCTAGAAGGAGGGCCTAAATTTGTATGGCTCACATAAATTCACTGCATATGCATGATCAATCCTATGAAAATATTCCTGTCCAACAATATTTTCCTCATATCACTTCTTAGCGGGACATTACCTTTGAAGACACGAACCCTACGTTTGAAAGTGTCACTGGCAATCTCGAAACTCACACGAAGCTTGGTATCCTGTACCCAACAAAGAGTTTGTTGAAACACTTCGTATTACCCACGCTTATGCCAAACTACTTGGCCAACTACCTATAGCCTCAAAACTCCCTAGGAGGAGAACTATCCACGTAATATGACCAAATAATCGAGCCAAAATTCTCGTTGACTCAGTAGAGGATCTAATTGTAACCGCTCTACCGAAATTGCCTGTGCCTTTGAGTCAAATTCTCCCCACTCCTCCCAAGTCCAAACATAACTTTGACGGTGAAAACCAAGAACATGAGTTCAAAGAAAATATGGGTGAAAACGTAAATCGAAGAGTAGTGATCCCACCATGTGTAACACCCCTATTTCCCCCAACTTGTAATTAATCATAATTAGTGATTTCCATGCGATAACAAACAAATATTGTAACTATGTTATTGTTTAATTGTAAGTGCCAACAACTGACTATGGGGGTGAAGTATTAAAGTATTGAGCATGATATCACTAGAGGAATAAGAGGGGGTTCTTTTAAGCAAAAGGGGCCCAAGCCTCCTTGTTGAAATATTTAGGTTGGAAGTATTCATATTATTTCCCTTAGCCCCGATTTCAAGGCAAATCAACTGATAAAGGGGGTTGGTAATTGAACAACCCAACCACCACAATGAATGGAAGTATGAAAGGATGCCATAAGGGATAGGAAGCTGCTAGCTAGAGGACACCAAGAAAGATCACCACGGGTTCCCTTGATTGACCCATGAGTTGCCTTTTGATAGAGGAAAAATAGAAGGACTCATGGGGGAGTGAGAACCCGACCTGAGTGGAGAAGATAACGAGATTGATACTAGGAAAGTATCTAAAAATCCTCGTGGAGGCCTAAGCTAGGTGGATGTGGAGAAACCCCTACTAAGAATGGTGTGAAGAAGAGTGTCCTTCACAAAATTGTTGAGAACTAGAGAGAGAAAGGTTCCCTAGTGGTATCATGGCCCGGAATGGGGGTGGCCAGAGTGCTAAGAGTGAATGCATCTGAGCCTACGGTTGGGTGGAAAGGCGAACATCCACAGTCAATTGGTTGACTACATCTTGTGTACAAATAAGTGTTTCTCACTCTGTGTATTTAATTGAAACATAGGTTTTATGCATGTATTTTTGTTGTAAACATGTGTGCATGACTAATAGGATTGATATCGTTCCATTCGGAAGCAGTTATACTTAGATGATTAAGTAATTTAATGGGATTACCTGTGTATTGCATAATTCGAGTAGGAGGACCTTGTATCTCACTTTGGACGCTTGAGGAGTTGTACAACTAGTTTCCTCCGATGAATGCCCTCGTGGGTACACCTATATAATTGTGTCCCCTGTGTGCATAGTAGGTTGTTTATGTTGTATTATTCTTCTTGTGAAAGGAGTCCAGGTAGATAAATTAAAGAAGGAATGATAAATTCAAAGAGAAAAGAAGTGAGGTAACCATCCTTTGGATGGGTCTGTTAGAACACTTATAATTTTCAACTTTTTATTCTTTTGTTTTTTCCTCTTAGAAATGAAATTTTATAAAAAAGCAAAAAACTTAGGAAATTAACTTTTAATTTAAAATAAATTCATTAGTCATTATATATAAATAGAGTGCTTACAATAACACTCGTCGATAAGTTGTACTATTTGATCGAACGGTTCTAGTGATCTCCGAAATATAAAAGTCGCCCGAAGTTTAAAAGAAAAGCTTTAATGCACACTTCGGAGC
>JASDQU010751237.1:13354-32219 GCA_032191745.1 Picea mariana | reverse complement strand
AATATATTCATGGTCAAATTTTGTTCAACCTAGCCTAATCAATAGGGGATGAGTCAACATCTATACTGTTGATGTCAGCATCCATATGGATGACATCATCATATGTACAATGCACATGGCAGGAGCATGGAAGTGACATGTGGCATGTTGTTGGAAGCGGACCAAAGCGGAAAAGAAAGGTTATTTTGGGAAAGAAAGCATACCGAGGAAAGTGATAACTCAAAGTAAGAACAAAATGCGCACATGCAGGGAATACCTAACGACGTTAGGGTTAGGGGTTTTGCAATGTATTGTAATGGATGAAGAGACAAAAACATATAAATATCGATAATTAGGTATCATAGGGGGTTTGATGTTCGATATACGATAGAGATTAGTTGTGATTGTAGAAGTATTATGGTAWGCGATATGTAATATTTTGTTGTATGATCTATTTTGTATGAGTTTTTGAGCTAGAGAAGATGAAGGAAGGTATATCTTGAGGGTTAGATCGCAGGTTGAGGATCCTGGTGTGATCTAGTCCACCTCATATAGATCTTACCCAACTGTGAAGGATTGTAAAGCGYGCAGCATTGTATATGTGGGAATACTATAATAAAAGAGATGAGAGCCAAATATTTGTGGACATATCCCAGGAGGGGGTGAACCATGGTAACATATGTGTTATGTGATGAATGGATGCATATCTTTATTGTCTTCAGTAGTATTGTTATTCWTAAATGAATGATTTTTTATATTCCTTGATTGCAAATGATAGTATATTGTAGTTACAAGTTATAATAATGTCTCAATTTACAGTTATTTGTCTCGCACTCGATCCTAGGCTGTAAACACCTAAGTATTATAGCCACCCATTAAAGCTATCTCGAGTGAGACTGCGCAATGCATTTTGTGTGTTATGTTTCCTTCTGGTTTGCCAGGAGGACTGATAGTTTAGAGGCTTTGTTGGAAACCTGAATAGACATGAACCCTGGGTCATTAAACTCAGAGAGAATAGAAGAGTAAGTAAGAGAGTTAACCAACAAATGGTTTCATTGTCGCTGGTAGGATTAGGAGAGGATTGTGTAGATGATATAGGTTGAGAAAGAAAAAAATAAAGGAAAATAAGAAAGAAATGATCCATTAGAAGGGGATGTTGAGACTGTGGAATCCCACAAAAGYAGAGATCGAAAGTTGGCTAAAGACAAAAGAGATAGAGTTTGCAAAGAAAGACAACAAAAACCCTATAATAACACCCCGCAAATATTTGGAGAAATACGTGTTTACTGATTTGCATGAAGTCTTTTTCTRTGATTTCCCACACTTATTGCAGGAGTGGATACTAAGGTTAAAKTATAACCACGCAAYGAACAKGATTCAACAGTTAGATTGGACCATAGTACAGATCGAACAGTTACAGCAGGTGAACAACAAATTCACTCGCGCAGTAGACTTTTGGATTGACAGTATTGTGGAAGGTTTTATAACATAGTTTGCAGTCGATATAGAAAAGTCATATAGCGTAGCAGAACAATATTTTCTACATGGACCTCAAGGAAGGTACATTCAATTGTTGTATACTTCTATTAAGATACTACTATATAAAAAAGGTGTACTGACAATGGCATCAGATAGCTAAACCCTTGGAAAGGATAAGGGAAATAAGGAGGAACCCTTGGACTTGATTATGATGGATGATGACCAGATCAAGTAGATCATGGTGAAATATGGAAAGACACGTAGCAGAGTACCCTACCAATACAAGGTGAATACCAAGAAGAAAGTTGTATCCATGAGGGAAGGCTTGGAAAGTCATGAGGAAGAGGTAGAGAATCTTTGGCTTGTGGAGAAGATTGAGGAAATTTTTCCCACAACATATGAGAGGAAAATGAGAGGTCCAAGAATGGGAAGAGAAGGAAGCAATCCTATCCATATTAATGTCAGTGTGGAACCCATAAACCCATGTGAGACTAATACACCAAAGAGAACACCATTTTTTAGATAACTGAAGTTCAGAAGTAGTTAGATAGCAGGAAGTACATCTACACAAGGAACAACAACTAGAGAATCCATTTTAGGAAACACTAGTCAAGTATCTACACCGTGCGAAGGTAGAAATTTAGCATTCAGAATGGCAGGACATGATCCCATCATCAGGTTACTAGAATTTCGAGGAGAAACAATAGAACACCCAAAGAAACACTTGTTCATTTGTGCAAAGATCTGGGAAGAAAACAGATCACTGATGAAGATACCAAACTTGCATAGCAAGCTATTACGCTAAGAAACCGTGCACTAGACTGCTACATGAGTATAGACACAAATAGTGCACCGGGGATGACAAGGACACTGATAGACTATAACACCATATTTCTCCTAGTCTGTAAATATAACTTTATTGGCCAGGGACTATGGAAAACTCAAATTGTGAATGTTTAATTTGGTGGACCTTTGTATAAAGGGCGATGAATGTAATTCTTGTTATTTTAATAGATAATGGAATGTGTTGTATGATTGTTGAGAAGGGGATGTGCTAAGAGAGACCACAATTTCTAATCAAAAGGAAATGGAGGGGACCCAGAAGGGTTGCGTTAGCCTCCACTGAACCAATACTATGTTGGTTTTTAATTTCTCAAGATCAGAACAACCCTCTGACCCGAAATGAATTTCAGTCAGGCTAATAGGTTGGAAGGCCTCCTCAAGAGTTAAGGAAGGGATGGGGAAAACCTCCCATCTGAAGGATTCCAGACCTGACCACGGACTGGGGATTCGAGCCACACGTAATATTTCTAAGAAAGGAAAGAAAGGAAGCATGGAGGTGGGTAGAGGAGAGCTATGGAAAAATTCAAAGATGAGAGCATAAACTCTCAGGTCCAAGGAGGGATTGAAAGAGAAAAGTGAGTTATAATAATAGGGAATGGAGACTGATTTAGGAGAAGGAGAGTAACCTTCATCCTTGTCTATTCCTATATAGGGAGAAGGAGAGTAACCTTCGTCCCTAACTTCTGTTGAGCTGGAAGTAAGAGATTGAATCTCAAATAATTGAGGCCTAAGCTCGTGGGTGGCCAGTGGTAAATCTAGTGGGAGTGATTGAGCCTATGGTTGGGTGGAAATGAGCACCCCTCTCAGCAGTCGCATCACATATTATGGTTATGATAAGTGTTTCTTTCATTCTTTGTGGTTCAATTGGAAATAATGAGTGCATTCTTATATTTATACACCTATAAATGGTTTCTGTATTGAATGATTTAGTTAAGAGTATGCATTCACCCTTTGAGGAATTTTATATCTGCTTAATTTCCCTTATTCTCTAGTTTAATTCCTTGAGAATACTCTCCCCAAGGAATTTCAGTGCCATCTCCAAGTTGAGTGAGTACTCTCTTGATTTTGGAGGTTGAACCCTGCAAACAATGCGAGGATGGGGTCTATTAAGCTCAAGAGAGGTAGTGCAGGTATGTACCAAGTATCTACAAGGTGGGAAGAGACTGAAACCATATTAGGTCCTAGAGTTGAGGAATGAATGTAAGGAGTGTGTGGAAGAATTCTTCCAAGAATTACGTTCAAGAGAAAGAGTGCAAAACTCTTAAGTCCTTTAGAGCCAACAAAGCTTTGGAAGAATAGTGAGGTTCAAGTACTAAAAGGATATATCTTTTTGTTTAGAAGATGAATGTATGAGGTTCGTTCGGGAGGTCTTATGGTCTAGCACGACTGTTAGATTTGAAGAAGGGGTGTAGCCATTAATTCCTCGACTCCTTCAGTCTTTTCAAGACCGCATGTCGGGAGATTCGCATGGTGGTGCGACTAGACTCCTGAAACCCGAAGTAACGACATGATCTAGGCCATGGATCTAAGGATCCATCGGGACCCTCCTTGATTGTCAGATATGAGTGTGAGGACCAACAGTCATTGGTTCCAGGAAAGGTACAAAAGGTTAAACCCTTTGAAAGTATACAGGAGGACACGTGGTGAGAGATCAACATTTCACTGACTCGTGACCTAGGGAAGTCAAAGGGTGGAGTTGTGAGAATTCATGATATGCAAAGTCACAATTTGATTTTAACCATCCATCCAAGAGGAAATGTGGCAAGAGATCAACATTTCACTGACTCGTGACCTAGGGAACTCAAAGGGTGGAGTCGTGAGAATTTGTGAAATGAGAAATTATGGTTTGATCTGAGCCGTTAGATCGTGGGGAGTTGATTCATTGATATGACACTCACAAATATTGAGAAATAGAGAATCGGGAGAACAAAGGTGAACCAAACTCCCAAGTCTCAAAATGAAAAATTGTAACTTAATTGTAGCCATCGATCGAAAGAAGATCGTGGACTGTAGATCTAGTCTTATCAGGAGTTTGCAACTCAAGAAGCTGGAAGTAAGAGTTATGGGAACTCACAAAATGAAAAATCACGATTTGATCTGAGCCATTGGATTGAGGAGAGATCCGGGTCATCAACTCATTATAGGGAAGGACAAGTAAGTGAACTTTGTGAGACACAAAGTTGCGAAATGTGAAATCATGACGCGCCTTTTGATTTGGTGACTGGTCACAACCTTGGTCACATAAAGGGAGGGGCCTATCTAGGAGATCTAGTTCTTAAATACGCTTAAGCTTAAAGGTGTTAGGGAGAAATCCTCAGGTTCCATATAATATGTGTTTTAAGGGAAAGAAGACATGTCCAATGGATTTGAAGTTCTTCCCTAACTTCCATTGACCAGGATTAGAGACCATGGATGGAGGAATCGACTAATTGAGGAGAAAGGAATTTTTTTTTTTTATTCATTTATTTTGACCCGTCGTGGGTGTGTTACAAATTGGTATCAGAGCATGGTTACAACACTTAGCCTGTTTGGGCTTATAGACCAGTCATTTAAAAATGCTATTCGGAGTACTTTTAAAGGAGTGACACCCTGTCTTGCCTCCTTTTTAAAATTATGGTTAAAATTGTTATTAAATAAAAGAGTGAAAATTTCTACTGTGAGTATGCATTTAAGAAATTGAACTATGTATTGTTCATAAACTGATATATTGTTAGCTAAAAATAAGTGTTTTTTTTTTGTCAACACTCGAGTAGTTAGTGAATCATGGGAAACCTCCAAGACTAAAGGATGATGACGTTTCATGAAGTGTGGGATGGTTCCCACAATAGAGATGAAGAATCCAACAAAAGGAGGGCAGTGGAAACCCATTCAAATCTGGCTGAAACTATAAGGAGCCTCAGGGCTAAGTTATAAAGTTTCAAGGATGACAATGAGAGACTTATAAAGGAGCAAGAGAAACAAATAGAAATTAACGCAGTCTTTCTATAGAGCTTATCTGACATATAGAGGCAACTGCAGCACGAACCCACAACCAGTCATGCAGACCAACAACACAAGAAGAGAAGTCAGAGTCCACCTTAGACCTGAAAACATGACTCCATAAGTGACCCCACTGGGAGGAGTACCACAAAGAAGGTCCAACCTGGAGGTAGGGGACACTCATTGGGAGAGTCCTCTAGAAAGGAAGTTGACAACTCTGAAGTATATTCTAGTAGCAGGGCCAACTTGCATTCTCAGAGGAAAGGAAAGAAACATAAGTGTTCCAAAACCCATGGTCCTGAAGAGTTCAGGAAATCCAAACCACCCTCATTTGATGGACATATTAATAAGGGAGAAGAGGCGGAAGCTTGGCTCGTTGGTTTAAAGAAGTATTTCAGAGTCCATCACTACTCTAAAAACTTGAAGGCTCAAATAGCCAGCTTCAACCTAAATGGAAAGGCTTCCATATGGTGGGAAGACCTTAGGAATGTGAAAGGAGTCCATGAGAAGGATTTGTCATGGAAACAGTTTGAGAAATACTTTAGGAAGCAGCATTTGTCAGAAAATTACATGGATGGGAAAACTAAGGAATTCTACAAACTCTGACTGGGATAGCTCACCATAGAGGAATTTGTCAATAAATTCCTTGAACTACTGAGGTATGTACCCTACATAAAATATGAAAAAGAAAAAATGCAGCATTTCATTAGTAGGTTACCTCAGACCTACCAGGATAGGATTGAGTTAGACGAATCAAGGACTTTAGAAGAAGCTATCCAGAAGGTGAGGTATTGTTATGAATAGTTTGGGAGTAAGACAAGACCTCACGAGGATTGGAAGAAGAAGAGTAGTTTGGGATTCCAGAAGAAAAGGTTAAACTCCTCAAGATAATAACTATGGAAAATATTCTATGGGGAGCCTTCCTACTAGAAGTGTATATCAACAAAATTCCCCCTCTCAAAGTGGAAATAAACCTTTTCAAATAGTCCCAACAAAGACCAATAACCTGAAGAAGGAACCCTTAAAATGTTGGGGTTGTGGAGAAAATCATAGATTGAGGGGCTTCCCACACAGACAACAAACAAATAAGGGGGTCTACAATATCCAAGAAGCTACCACCATCAATGATGTGGCTAAGAGCATGCCACAAATCTATGCAGCCCTGGACAATAACCAAGCTAACCACCAAACTTCAGTAGTGGAGCTGGAAGGTATGATCACCAACCATCCAATTTCTATTTTAATTGACCCAGGTTATAATTTGAGTTATGTATCCCCTCATACTTCCAATAAGTGTAAACTGCAACCAATTAGACATGTTAAACCATGGTTTGTACAACTAGCCACTGGGACCAAAAGAAAGGTGGCAGAGGCCATACCAGCCTTCAAATTCATCATGGGTGGATTGCCCACCCAAGCAACCCTTAACATACTTCCCCTGGGATCTTATGACATGTTTATTGGTATGGACCGGTTGGCTGCTTATAAAATGAAAATGGACTATTATCATAAAACTTTAGAATGTGTAAACGAAGAAGGGGGAAAGATGACCCTCCAAGGGATACAAAATCCTATCTGAGTGAGACAAATATTGGCCCTTCAAATGAAGAAGTATTGTAGGAAAGGGTGTTCCTTATATGAAATACAGGCACTGGAATCCATTGAGGATGACAAACCAAACCTACAGTATCACCCCATATTAAGAGAATACAAGGATGTGTTCCCCGAAAAAGTACCAGGTCTACCTCCGAGAAGGGATTTTGATTTCTCGATAGAGATTACACCAGAAGTGGTACCAGCATATAGAGTGCAATATAGGATGAGCATGCCAAATATGGTTGAGATCAAGACACAACTAAAGGAGATGATGGAAAAAGGCTACATCTGACCTAGTGTATCTCCATGGGGAGTGCCCATCTTGTTTGTGAAAAAGAGAGATGGCCCACTATGACTGTGCATAAATTATAGACAACTCAATAAGACAACCATAAAGAAAAAATACCCCTTACCTAGAATCGATGACCTGTTTGACCAACTGGGAGGTGCTACTATCTTCTCGAAAATCGACTTGACGTATGGCTACCATCAAGTTTGGATTAAGGATGAAGACATCCACAAAATAGCCTTCAAGACAAGGTATGGTCACTATGAATTTGTGGTGGTTCCAATTCGGTTAACCAATGCCCCGACCACTTTTATGTGCTTGATGAATAATGTACTCTACAAATTTATGGACAAATTTGTATTGGTTTTCATTGATGATATCCTAATCTACTCCAAGAACAGGGAGGAGGATGAAGAACATATTATACTTGTACTTCAAGTACTAAGAGAGCATCATCTCTACGCTAATTTTAGCAAGTGAGACTTATTTCATAAGCAAGTCCATTACCTATGCCATGTCATTTCTAAGGAAGGAGTGATATTAGACCCCAACAAGATTAGATCTATAATGGAATGGCCTACCCTGAAGGATGTATCTGATATTAGATCCTTCATGGGCTTAGCGAGATACTATAGAAGGTTCATAAAAGGGTTTTCCAAGATTGGTTGTCCAATCACTGCCCTTTAGAAAAAGGGGATTAAATTCATTTGGACATCAAAATGTGAAGAAATATTTCAGGAACTGAAATACCTCCTCATCCATGCACATGTGCTAAAGACTGCAAACTCGGATAATGATTTCCTTGTGTGTATAGATGCATGCAAGGAAGGACTCGGAGGTCAAGTCCTTATGCAAGAGGGACATGTAATTTGCTACATGTTGTTGAGACTTAGTTTTGACACTTCCAATTCCCTATATTACCCTCTATCTAAGCCTATTATACCTATGCCATGTGTATCTAATTGATTGTTTCCTCCATAAATACACTCGATGACCTTGTTCATGTGCATAAGAGGTAACTTATGATTAAAGCATGATTTGTTTAGTTTTATTGAGTTAATTTGATTAAATTATTGATTATGTATGATCCTAATCACTTTGAATCTTAAGCATCATGATCTGGTACCCAATCTATTCCAGTACCAAGGCTCCACCTATTCTAGTACCAACTTGTGCTAATCTGGTACTAGAAATAATTCAAAATTTTGGAAAGCTTCTAGAGGAAAATCGGGTACATGGGTTTTGTCCACAATGATGTTTTCATGTGTTTATGTGAGTTATAATTCCCCCATATTGCATGTGTGGACCTCCATCTCAGGGGGAATTATTTTTCCAAAATTATAAAAAAAACTCAAACTGCCAACTTGCACCTCTATTTTCGTGCATATGGTATCAGATCTAGAAATTATAATACATGGGTTTTGTCCAGAATATGACCAATTGAGTATGAAGTGGGCCATTTTTCAAAAGTATAATTGGTTTGGGAGATATGGGTGGGGGACTAACTTGAATCTACCCAAATTGTTAAAAAAACACAGATTTTTGGGATTTATCCTAAAATTGTAAAAATTGTTTTCTTAGCTTGGGGATTCGGTTTCATCCATTCTTCCATGGATTTTATGTATAAATAAGACCTCATAGGTCTGATTAGGGAGGAATTATTATGCTACAAGATTGGTTCTTGAAGAAAGAGGAATTGTTATGTTGTAGGGTTGATTCTTGAAGACTGTGGATTGTACCTCTATTTTTCTCAAATAATGATATAAATTGCAATTCATGGAATTGATTCATGTTATCAGACCTTTCGTTTTGTAAGTTTATTTTAAAGATACCTTGTTGGTATGGCAAGGGACCACCGACCCAACCAAGGTAATCTTCTTTGTATTTACTGTATATATAATTCTAGTTTGTGTATGGATAAAATTGTTTTTGTTTTGATCATAAACATCTAACTTTATTTTTGTTTTGCTTCAGTAAACATTTGAAAAAATACAATAAAGATGTGTGGAAATTGTGAGTGAGTGAGTGAGAATTTTTGGAGTGCAATATAGATTTCTGGAGTGTAATATGGATTTATGAGTGCAACATAGATTCTTGAGTGAACATTTGTTATTCCCGTATCTGTGTGTAGACAATCATTTGGTATATTTAATGTTATAGTGTTGTTTCCATTTTTCATATCTAAGAATGGTTTGGATCTCTATATTTCACTGTACATGAACTTGTAATGGATCATCCTACCATACTCATATTTGTTTCATATATTTAAATCATATTTCACCTTGCAAACACATGCACACTCAAGACCTCCATCTCTCACCTTACATGTGCCTAAAGTGGAGTGTCTTCCTTCACATGTGATTTTCTCTAGCATTGATTGATGTTTTCCTTTGAGCATATGCAAAGTGTTGGTTGTTTTAATTGCTACAGGGAACAAGATATTATTTCATCTCTTCATTTCATGAGCCTCTAATGAACATACTTTCTATCANCATATATTTAAATCAGATTTCACCTTGCAAACACATGCACACTCAAGACCTCCATCTCTCACCTTACATGTGCCTAAAGTGGAGTGTCTTCCTTCACATGTGATTTTCTCTAGCATTGATTGATGTTTTCCTTTGAGCATATGCAAAGTGTTGGTTTTTTTAATTGCTACAGGGAACAAGATATTATTTCATCTCTTCATTTCATGAGCCTCTAATGAACATACTTTCTATCTAAGCAAGAACCTTTTGATTCACTGTTTGCTTGAGAAGTTTTGTTATCATTTTTCCCTTCTAAGTTTGGAGTTGTATTGTCGAAGTGTGCCTAGATTTGATTGCTAGTTGTTGTTAAGAGTAGCAGCTACATATAACTAATTCAAATTCCATCTTTCCACTTAATGATCTTGTAAATGGGCAAGGCATTATTTGTGCAAAATCTTTTGAGTGCATGATTGCAAGTTTTGCTTTCTAATTTCTGAATTGTGTGAAGAGTGTTATATTTGAAAACAAAGTGTTTTTTTATTGTTGGTTTTCTTATCTAAGTTATACTAAACAAAAATAGGAACCTATATGTTATCGACACATATATTGCATCAACTCTACTGAGTATGAATCCCGGTTGATAATTTATATTTGGTAATATATTATGCAAATAATTGCACCAACATTTTGGCGTCGTTGTTGGGGAGTTGTAAATGGTAATATGTAGTATTTGAATTAGATTGCTTTAATTGTTTTGGACTGGTTTTATGGATGACCTAAGGATGGAGAGAAGATGGTAAGACGTGCGGGAAGAGCCCACGCATCCACTTTGGTGGGTTTTCTCCAAAGTTAGGTTGTGCTCTTATTTTAATGCAAGTGTGTTTTTCCTTCTTTTATGTAAATTTAGTTTTATTTATGATGAGCTAACTTGTGAAAAATGATAACCTGGTTACAAAAGGATTCCAGTAACACAAGGATTTCAAGTTTGGTGTGTTCTTCTTTTGTAAATAGTTTTAAAATTTAGATCTTTAATGATAAATCATGTTTGGGGTGTTGTAAGAATCCCCCAAGTACTAATCTGTGTTGTGAAACAAGTATCATCAACTAGCTAGAGTAATTCAAGGATGATCAAGAGCTTGAAGAATGTTCCTCGAAGAAATTTCTCACATTCTGGAAGCAGCTGGGATATCCACCTCTAAGAAAGAGTATATCTTAACAGCAGTCAAGAATCGAGTTGTCTCTCTATAGGAAGATTTAGAAGTCCTGTCAGATTCCTCTTGTCAATTTGTTGAAGAGAATAAAGAATCATGGATAGAATTCAATGAAGAGGAACTAGTGGAACCTGATATTGAGGATTACTTAGCATGCCTCTTAGTAGATCATGTATGTACTCCAAATACCAGTCATTTTGAAGAGGATAATCTCAATAGCATGGTAGAGGATGACATTCAATGTGACCTAAACAAAGAAGAGAAACAAAAATATAGTGATCCTATTGAAATATGGTTTCAATTAGTTATTAGGTCACACCACTCTTTTATTTTTCATTATTTCTTGATATCATCATCAAAGTGGTTGGTCCTTCATACTCTGGTATGCATTNCCTCTTGTCAATTTGTTGAAGAGAATAAAGAATCATGGATAGAATTCAATGAAGAGGAACTAGTGGAACCTGATATTGAGGAGTCCTTAGCATGCCTCTTAGTAGATCATGTATGTACTCCAAATACCAGTCATTTTGAAGAGGATAATCTCAATAGCATGGTAGAGGATGACATTCAATGTGACCTAAACAAAGAAGAGAAACAAAAATATAGTGATCCTATTGAAATATAGTTTCAATTAGTTATTAGGTCACACCACTCTTTTATTTTTCATTATTTCTTGATATCATCATCAAAGTGGTTGGTCCTTCATACTCTGGTATGCATTAAAATTTATCTTTTAAACCTGAGTATGGATATATTTCTAACACTGTTATGCCCATGGCTTCACCGGAAGTATTCCTATACTTGAAGGACATTTTCTTTTGTTCAAATAGAGTAGGATAGGTAAATAAATAAATAAATGTTGCACATAAGTACAATGCAACCTATCTTTCATACTTTTCATAAATGAGAATGTCAAAAGTTTAAGATCTTTTGTTCCTATAGTAGATTTCTTTCTAAAAGGTTATGATAATTTTGTTTGGAATTTTATGAGAACAAAATCTCTTCATCCTCCGAATGCACACATAATACTGGAAGAGTTTCAAAAGCAAATAAGGCATCCTTGTCAATGGAATATAACACTTAAGGGAGTGCGTCATGACCTATTTCTTCAAAATTCTTCTTTTTCCTTAAAGTTGTTAAAAATGATGCATTCATGCTTTATATTTACCTATCTATTTTAAGACCACTATTTCACAAGGATGATCGATTAAGTGATCTTTTTAATAGAATTTGAATCTAAATGCTAATTTAAAACCATTTTATTCATAGCTAATAATTCAACTTTTGACATTTTCCCTGAATTTTATATTTGTAAGCATGAATAAAAATCCAGTTTTTATTAGTTCTATTGGTTTGTTTTTAGCAGGTGATCACAACTCTTTGAGCAACCCTTTTTGGCATCTCACATTGTTTGCATGAGGCCATGCAAAACCTTAGGCATGGGGGAGTGGTTGCTGAAACCTTCATATTCTTTTGCAACTTCCGTCGGTGAGGCCAAATCAACATGTTTAGTGCTAGGACTTGATAGTCATTTCCAGAATTGTAGTACCATTATATTCCGGTATTGCAGAATTGCATTCATCCGGTACTACAAACAATGTTTTCCTCTGCGTTCATCTGGTACCAAAGGAGAAAGTCTGCGTTCATCTGGTACTGAACAACATTCCTGTTCTCATCCGGTACTGTGCTCATCTAGTACTGATGGTCACCTATGTTCTCATCTGGTACCAAAGGAGGAGGTTTGCACTATTTCGGTACTAAACCACAACTCTGCGCTATTCCGGTACTAAAGCACAACCCTGCGTCCATTTGGTAGTCAGGTGATCCGGTACTGGTAATGAGGTGCTCGTAGCCCTTATCCTATACTCAAAGTTTTTTTTGCTCGATTTAAATGCTTCAAGTAATAGGACGTATAAACTCAACATTTTTCATTTTACTAAAAGAAATTAGACTAATTATGCAATAAACATATCGTTACTCTCAATTATTTCATGGTCCCTACCATGAAATTTTGCAAGCCCTCGTATACATGTCCTTATATATTATCACTGAATTCCTTTATGAAGTGGTTGTCTCCATGAATGAGCAAAAATCATCCATCATGTCACTTTGTTCTAGTGCTATCTATTACAGTAATGCAGAAACATGTTCTGATACCAATTACTTATCTGGTACTTGTGCCAAAGTGATATGATCTTTGTCATGTGCTTAACATTGTTTTCACTCTAGGTAATTGGAGGTATGGGATAATCTCTTCATGTTGTTTCTATCAAGGATCATTTAAGTCTTATGTTGAATCATTTTTACTCGCATGTGCATCTTCCTCCTACATTTCGACACTCAACCCTAAATGAATCATCCTTGCTCTCCCTTTAGGAATATATTTTTCACATTTAGCTCTATATGATAATGGGTGCTCTTGTCTTATTACCTCATTATTTTGAAGAAGTGATTTCTAATTGAAATATCCATTAAAAGTGGTGACACCATTATGTATAATACTAACCTAGTTGATTCAACAAGTTCTTATCCAAGTTTATCTTTACATGTTTCTCTTGAGAGGTATTGATGAAAACCTCATGTGGTGGACCACCCTTGCAAAACCGCAATGAACTTTCATGAGAACCCTAATAGGATTAACTAGAGGGACGTCTTAGTCATTATCCAAGATGTTCCATTATACATTGAATAGATGAGATTTAAGTTGAATGTGGATGATGTCGCCCTTGGGATAATTGCAAACAATTAATTATGTGCCTAATAAATCTAAAACACTCTTGTACCACCTGCCTTCCTTATACTCTAAAACTATCTATGAACAGTATACATCATTCTAAATCTTTTGAGTAATATAATAAAAAGGAAGTATCAGGAAGTACAAGTAAACCCGTCGGGGTACTGAACAGGCCTGTTGGCAGCTGGGCCATGCTTGTGTGGTACTAAGGTAAACCCACCAGGGTACTGAATAGGCCTATTGGCAGTAGGGCTATGCCGGGTAAAGGGAGTTGAAAAACATAAAGTGACAGACCTAAAACTGTACAAAACCCCTTGGGTCTCATTCTGAAGCAATCACTATCAAATCAAGGCTAGGAGATGACCTTTTTATCTCTCGGATGATGTTCTTAAGAACCTTCAAGTATCCACTTTAGAGTTCTACCTTTAAAAAAATAGGTTTTCACGAGAAGTGGGATCCTCAATATGTTTAATTCACCTTACCTAAGCAATAAGATCTTCATCTCTAAAAACTTGGATAAGAAACAAGTTAATCATCTTGGGATGTATTCTTTTATGTGTTCTTGTCTTCAAATGATATATAAATTATTATTATAACACTTTTGTTTTAAAGGTAATCTAGACAAGGGGGCCTATTAGTCAAATTCATTATGAAAACTCTTGGTTACTATCCTATAATCATATTAGATCCACATCCATCCCTTTCTCCTAACTATGATCCACAACATATTGGATAAGACTAAACATCAAATCACTAATAGATCTAATCCATTACACATGACTCCACTTTGTCACCATAACTACATTGCCATGAGTAAGAATGTGAAGCATAAGCCAAGAAATTTATATTGTTTAAATAGGAACTTAAGAGCTGAAGAAGGATGAAACTTCAGGGAATGCTTGATCGAGTGAAGAGTATCATCAATTGTAAAATTTTGAAGACCATTGTTGCATGAGGACATGCTATGAATTAAGCATGGGGGAATGTTGAGCCTCAATTTTGACACTTCTAATTCCCTATATTACCCTCTATATGAGCCTATTATACCTATGCCATGTGTATCTAATTGATTGTTTCCTCCATAAATACACTCGATGACCTTGTTCACGTGCATAAGAGGTAACTTATGATTAAAGCATGATTTGTTTAGTTTTATTGAGTCAATTCAACTAAATTATTGATTATGTATGATCCTATTCACTTTGACTCTTAAGAAACATGATCTGGTACCCAATCTATTCGGATACCAGCCTGTGCTAATCCGATACTAGAAATAATTCAAAATTTTGGAAAGCTTCTAGAGGAAAATCGGGTACATGGATTTTTTCCACAATGATGTTTTCATGCAGAGATGTGAGTCAGAATTCACCCATATCGCACGTGTGGACCTCCATCTCAGGAGGAATGATTCTGCCAAAATTATAAAAAAAACTCAAACTGCTAACTTGTGCCTCAATTTCCGTTCATATGGTATCAGATATAGAAATTCTAATACATGGGTGTTGTCCAGAATATGAAAAATTGAGTAACACGCTGGTCGTTTTTCAAAACTAGAATTGGTTTGGGAGATATGGGTGGGGAACTAACTTGAATCTGCCCAAATTGTTAAAAAAACACAGATTTTTGGGATTTATCCTAAAATTGTAAAAATTGTTTTCTTATCTTGGGGATTCGGTTTCATCCATTCCTCCATGGATTTTATGTATGAATAAGACCTCATAGGTCTGCGTAGGGAGGAATTATTATGAAACAAGATTGGTTCTTGAAGAAAGAGGAATTGTTATGTTGTAGGGTTGATTCTTGAAGACTGTGGATTGTACCTCTGTTTTTCTCAAATATTGATATAAATTGCAGTTCATGGAATTGATGTTGTTATCAGACCTTTAATTCTGTAAGTTTCTTTTAAATCTACCTTGTTGTTATGGCAAGGGCCCACCAACCCAACCAAGGTAAGGTTCTTTGTATTTACTGTATATATAATTCTAGTTTGTGTATGGATAAAATCATTTTTGTTTTGATCATAAACATATAACTTTATTTTTTATTTTCTTCAGTAAACATTTGACAAAATACAATAAAGATGTGTGGCAATTGTGAGTGAGTGAGTGAGCATTTTTGGAGTGCAATATAGATTTCTGGAGTGTAATATGGATTTATGAGTGCAACATAGATTCTTGAGTGAACATTTGTTATTCATGTATGTGTGTGTAGACATTCATTTGGTAGATTTAATGTTATAGTGTTGTTTCCATTTTTCATATCTAAGAATGGTTTGGATCTCTATCTTTCAATGTTCATGAACCTGTAATGGAGCATCCTACCATACTCATCTTTCTTTCATATATTTAAATCAGATTTCACCTTGCAAACACATGCACAATCAAGACCTCCATCTCTCACCTTACATGTGCCTAAAGTGGAGTGTCTTCCTTCACATGTGATTTTCTCTAGCATTGATTGATGTTTTCCTTTGAGCATATGCAGAGTGTTGGCTATTTTAGTTGCTAAAGGGAACAAGATCTAAGTTCATCTCTTCATTTCATGAGCCTCTAATGAACATACTTGTTATCTAAGAATGAACCTTTTGATTCACTATTTGCTTGAGAAATTTTGTTATCATTTTTCCCTTCTAAGTTTGGATTTGTATTGTTGAAGTGTGCCTAGATTTGATTGCTAGTTGTTGTTAAGAGTAGAAACTACAGATAACTAATTCAAAGTCCATCTTTCCAATTCATGTGCTTGTAAATGGGCAAGGCATTATCTGTGAAAAATCTTTTGGGTGCATGATTGCAAGTTTTTCTTTCTAATTTCTGAATTGTGTGAAGAGCGTTATCTTTGAAAATAATGTGTTTTGTTATTGTTGGTTTTATTATCTAAGCTATACTAAATAGACATAGGAAACTATCTGTTATCGACACATATAGTGCATCAACTCTACTAATTACAAATCCCAGTTGATAATTTATGTTTGGTAATATATTATGCAAATAATTGCACCAACATTTTGGTGCCATTGTCGAGGAGTTGTAAACGGTAATAGGTAGTATTTGAATTAGATTGCTTTAATGGTTTTGGATTGGTTTTATGGATGACATAAGGATGGAGAGAAGACGATAAGACGTGTGGGAAGAGCCCATGCATCCACTTTGGTGGGGTTTCTCCAAAGTTAGGTTGTCCTCTTATTTTAATGCAAGTGTGTTTTTCCTTCTTTTATGCAAATTTAGTTTTATTTATGATGAGCTAACTTATGTAAAACGATAACCTGGTGACAGCAAGATCCCAGTAATACAAGGTGTTCAAGTTTGGTGTGTTTTTCTTTTGCAAATTGTTTTAAAATTTAGATCTTTAATGATAAATCATGTTTGGGGTGCTGTAAGAACCCCCCGAGTACTAATCTGTGTTGTGAAACAGGTATCATCAACCAGCTAGAGTAATTCAAGGATGATCAAGAGCTAGAAGAATGTTCCTCGAAGAAATTTCTCTCATTCTAGAAGTAGCTGGGATATCCTCCTCTCAGGAAGAGCATATCTTAACAACAGTCAAGAATCTAGTTGTCTCTCCATAGGAAGATTTAGAAGTCCCGTCGAATTCCTCTTGTCAATTTGTTGAAGGGAATAAAGAATCATGGATAGAATTAATTGAAGAGGAACCTTTGGAACCTGAGATTGAGGAGTCCTTAGCATTCCTCTCAACAGATCACGTATATATTCCAAATACCAATCATTTTGAAGAGGATAATCTGCATAGCATGGTAGAGGATGACATTCAGTGTGACCTAAACAAAGAAGAGAAACAAAAATATATTGATCCTATTGAAATATGGTTTCAATTAGTTATTAGGTCACACCACTCTTTTATTTTTCATTATTGCTTGATCTCATCATCAAAGCAACTAGTCCTTCATACTCTGGTATGCATTGAAATTTATCTTTTAAACCTGAGTATGGATATATTTCTAACCATGTTACGCACATGGCTTCACTAGAAGTATTCCTATACTTGAAGGACATTTTATTTTTTTCAAATAGAGTAGGATAGGTAAATAAATAAATAAATGTTGCACATAAGTACAATGTAACCTATCTTTCATACTTTTCATAAATGATAATGTCAAAAGCTTAAGATATTTTGTTCCTATAGTAGATTTCTTTCTAAAAGGTTATGATAATTTTTTTTGAAATTTTATGAGAACAAAATCTCTTCATCCTTCGAATGCACACATAATACTGGAAGAGTTTCAAAAGCGGAGAAGGCATCCTTGTCAATGGAAGATAACACTTAAGGGTGTGCTTCATGACCTATTTCTTCAAAATTGTTCTTTTTCCTTAAAGTTGTTAAAAATGATGCATTCATGCTTTATATTTACCTATCTATTTTAAGACTGTTATTTCACAAGGATGATCGATTAAGTGATATTTTTAATAGAAGTTGAAACTAAATGCTAATTCCAAACCATTTTATTCATAGCTAATAATTCAACTTTTGACATTTTCCCTAAATTTTATGTTTGTAAGCATGAATACAAATCCAGTTTTAATTAGTTCTATTGGTTTTTTTTTAGTAGGTGATCACAACTCTCTGAGCAACCCTTTTTGGCATCTCACGTTGTTTGCATGAGGCCATGCAAAACCTTAGGCATGGGGGAGTGGTTGTTGAAACCTTCATATTCTTTTGTAGCTTCCATCGGCGAGGCCAAATCAACATGTTCAGTGCTAGGATTAGATAGTCATTTCCAAAATTGTAGTACCATTCTATTCTAGTACAGCAGAATCGCATTCATCCAGTACTGCAAACAATGTTTTCCTCTTTGTTCATCCGGTACCAAAGGAGAAAGTCTGCGTTCATCCGATACTAAACAACATTCCTATGCTCATTCGATACTGTGCTCATCTAGTACTGATGGTCGCCTATGTGCTCATCTGGTACCAAAGGAGGAGTTATGCACTATTCCGGTACTAAACCACAACTCTGCGCTATTCTGGTACTAAAGCACAACCCTACATCCATCCGGTAGTCAGATGATCTGGTACCGGTAATGAGGTGTTGGTAGCCCTTATACTATACTCAAATTTTTTTCTACTCGATTTAAATGCTTCAAGTAATAGGACATATAAACTCAACATTTTTCGTTTTAGTAAAAGAAATTAGACTAATTATGCAATAAACATATGGTTACTCTCAATTATTGCACACTCCCTACCATGAACTTTTTCAAGCCCTCGTATACATCTCCTCATATATTATCACTGAATTCCTTTGTGAAATGGTTGTCACCATGAATGAG
>JASDQU010751237.1:656-11663 GCA_032191745.1 Picea mariana | reverse complement strand
GATTAAATTATTGATTATGTATGATCCTAATCACTTTGAATCTTAAGCAACATGATTTGGTACCCAATCTATTCCAGTACCAAGGCTCCACCTATTCCAGTACCAGCCTGTGCTAATCCGGAAATAGAAATAATTCAAAATTTTGGAAAGCTTGTAGAGGAAAATTGGGTACATGGTTTTTGTCCATAGTGATCTTTTCATGCATACAAATGAGTCAGAATTCACCCAGATCACATGTGTGGACCTCTATCTCAGGGGGAATGATTCTGCCAAAATTAAAAAAAAAAAAACTCAAACTGCCAACTTGCGCCTCGATTTCCATGCATATGGTATCAAATCTAGAAATCCTAATACATGGGTTTTTTCTAGAATATGACAAATTGAGTCTAACACGAGCTTCTTTTCAAAATTAGAATTGGTTTGGGAGATATGGGTGGGGGACTAACTTGAATCTGTCCAAATTGTTAAAAAAACACAGATTTTTGGGATTTATCCTAAAATTGTAAAAATTGTTTTCTTAGCTTGGGGATTCGGTTTCATCCATTCCTCCATGGATTTTATGTATAAATAAGACCTCATAGGTATGAGTAGGGGGGAATTATTATGCTACAAGATTGGTTCTTGAAGAAAGACGAATTGTTATGTTGTAGGGTTGATTCTTGAAGACTGTGGATTGTACCTCTGTTTTTCTCAAATAATGATATAAATTGCAGTTCATGGAATTGATGCGTGTTATCAGACCTTTTGTTCTGTAAGTTTCTTTTAAATCTACATTGTTGGTATGGCAAGGGCCCACCGACCCAACCAAGGTAATATTCTTTGTATTTACTGTATATATAATTCTAGTTTGTGTATGGATAAAATCATTTTTGTTTTGATCATAAACATCTAACTTTATTTCTATTTTTCTTTAGTAAACATTTGACAAAATACAATAAAAATGTGTGGCAATTGTGAGTGAGTGAGTGAGCATTTTTGGAGTGCAATATAGATTTTTGGAGTGTAATATGGATTTATGAGTGCAACATAGATTCTTGAGTGAACATTTGTTATTCATGTATGTGTGTGTAGACAATCATTTGGTAGATTTAATGTTATAGTGTTGTTTCCATTTTGCATATCTAAGAATGGTTTGGATCTCTATCTTTCACTGTACATGAACCTGTAATGGAGAATCCTACCATACTCAGCTTTCTTTCATAGATTTAAATCAAATTTCACCTTGCAAACACATGCACAATCGAAGACCTCCATCTCTCACATTACATGTGCCTAAAGTGGAGTGTCTTCCTTCACATGTTATTTTCTCTAGCATTGATTGATGTTTTCCTTTGAGCATATGCAAAGTGTTGGTTGTTTTAATTGCTATAGGAAACAACATATGAGTTCATCTCTTCATTTCATGAGCCTCTAATGAACATACTTGTTATCTAAGCAAGAACCTTTTGATTCACTGTTTTCTTGAGAAGTTTTGTTATCATTTTTCCCTTCTAAGTTTGGAGTTGTATTGTTGAAGTGTGCCTAGATTTGATTGCTAGTTGTTGTTAAGTGTAGTAGCTACAGATAACTAATTCAAAGTCCATATTTTCACTTCATGAGCTTGTAAATTGGCAAGGCATTTTCTATGCAAAATATTTTGAGTGCATGATTGCAAGTTTTGCTTTCTAATTTATGAATTGTGTGAAGAGTGTTCTCTTTGAAAATAGAGTGTTTTGTTATTGTTGGTTTTCTTATCTAAGCTATACTAAAAAAACATAGGAACCTATCTATTATCAGCACATATAGTGCATCAACTCTACTGATTATGAATCCTGGTTGATAATTTATGTTTGGTAATATATTATGCAAATAATTGCACCAACACACGTCCAGGAAATAAAGCGAGCATGAGATCAATTATGTGACCCATCACCTAGAATTGGCTTCCATAGTACATGCTTTAAAAACATGGAGGCACTACCTCCTAGGTAGAATATTTGTGCTTATGAAAGATCATTGTGGATTGAGACACCTGTTTGATCAGCCAAAACTCAATGCCATACAAGCTAGGTGGATGGCTCTCCTAAGTGAATTCGATTTTGAAATAAAACACATAAAAGGAAAGGAAAATAAGGTGCTTGATGCCTTTAGCAGGAGTATAAAAATGATTCATCTAGAAACACTAAGCGCCTATGAAATGGACGTCAGGGAAAGGGTCTGAAATGCACAAGAGATAGATTCATTATTCAAGACCGTAACCTCATACCTAAGAAAAGAGCCTATAGGAATAAAGTATGAAGGCTACCAGATGCTCGAGGAAGGACTCCTGACTTACAGAAACAAATTGTATATTCCAAACTGTGACGACTTGAAGAGGTTCATAATGGATGAACTACATAAGAGACCATATACTGCTCACCCAGGATATCATAAGATGATCACGACCACTAGGAAATGATTCTATTTACCCAGTTTGAAAAAAGACATAGCTAACTATATAGCTAAGTGCCTAGAGTGCCAGCAAGTTAAGGCGGAACACCAACATCCAACAGGATTGTTACAGCCCCTACCAATCCTAGAATGGAAATGGTAAACCATCTCAATGGATTGCATCACTGGACTACCAAAGTCATCCAAGAAAAATTATGCCATCATGGTCGTGGTGGACAAACTGAGTGAGTCTACCCATTTCTTCCATGTCATGTTAACTTGCAAGGAAATAGATATTGCCAACATCTTCATGAAGGAGATATTCAGACTGCATGGCATGCCCAAGGAAATTATATCTGACAGAGACACCAAGTTTACTTCGAACTTTTGGAAATCCCTAATGGTCGTTTTGGAGACAAAATTGTTATGCATCATAGCTTATCACCCCCAAACTAATGGGTAGACATAAACAGTGAACCAAATAGTAGAATACATGCTAATGATGCAAGTAATGCATCAACCTAAGAAGTGGGAAGACTACCTACCATTGGTAGAGTTTTCCTACAACAATGGTTATGAAGAATCCTTGAAGATGAGCCCTTTTGAAGTCCTCTATGGTAGACAGTGCAAGATTCCAATCAGCTGGAGCAATCCAGTGGATAGAATTACAATCGAACCCGACATGTTGAAAGAAATGGAACAACAATGGTTCAGATAAGACAAAATATGAATATTTCTCAGGATAGACAGAAAATTTGCACCAACATAAAGATAAATCCCAGAGAGTTCAAGACCAGAGACCATGTTTATCTCAGAGTTAGACCCAGGAAGAGTTCCTTGAGAATGGGAGCACGTGCCAAGTTGGCACCTGGGTATTGTGGACCCTTTGAAGTCCTAGATAGAGTGGGACTTGTAGCCTATAGGATAGCACTTCCTCCCACTGTAAAGACACATAATGTTTTTCATATTTCATTATTGAATAAATATGTACATGATGCTAATCATATAATTGACTAGTCTGTGATCCAAGTGGAGCCGGAGGGAGAATTCCTACCAGAACCCCAATTCATATTAGATAGGAAGTAAACCTCTCTCAGGAACCAAACCATTACATAGGTCAAGGTGCAATGGAAACACTTTGGCCCAAATGAGGCTACATGGGAAATGGAAGATGCCATGAGACAGGCATATCCGATTTTGTTTACTTCTACATACCTATCATGTTGCTAGATAGAACATCGAGGATGACGATTTCTTTAAGGTGGAGGGAATTGTAACACCTTATTTCCCCAGTCTGTAAATATAACTTTATTGGCCAGGGAATATGGAAAACTCAAAGTGTGAATGTTTGATTTGGTGGAGCTTTGTATAAAGGTCGATGAATATAATTCATGTTATTTTAATAGATAATGGAAACATGTTGTATGACTCCTAAGAAGGGGATGTGCTAAGAGAGACCATGATTTATAATGGAAAGGCGATGGAGGGGACCTGGAAGGGTTGCGTTAACCTCCACCGAACTAGTACTATGTTGGTTTTTAATTGCTCAAGATCGGAACAACCCTTTGTCCCGAAATGAATTTTAGTCAGGTTGGTAGGTGGGAAGGCCTCCTCAAAAGTTAAGGAGGAGATGAGGAAAACTGCCCATATGAAGGCTTCCAGACCTAACCATGGACTGGGGATCCGAGCCACATGAAATATTGCTAAGAAAGGCAAGAAAGGAAGCATCGAGGTGGGTAGAGGAGAGTTGTGAAAAAATGTAGAGACGAGAGAAGAAACTCTCAGGTCCAAGGAGGGATTGAAAGCGAAAAGTGAGTTATGATCATAGGGAATGGAGACCAATTCAGGAGAAGGAGAGTAACCTTCATCCTCGTCTATTCCTATATAGGGAGAAGCAGAGTAACCTATTTCCCTAACTTTCATTGAGTTGGAGGTAAGAGATTGAATCTCAAAGTATCATGGCCTAAGCTCGGGGGTGGCCAGTGATAAATCTAGTGGGAGTGACTGAGCCTATGTTTGGGTGGAAATGAGCACCCCTCTCAAAATTTGCATCACATCTTATGGTTCTGATAAGTGTTTCGTTCATGCTTTGTGCTTCTACTGGGAATAATGAGTGCATGATCATATTTATATACTTGTAAATGGTTTTTGTGCTAAATGATTTAGTTAAGAGTATGCATTCGCCCCTTGAGGAATTTTATATCTGCTTAATTTCCCTTGTTCTGTAGTTTAATTCCTCAAGAATACTCACCCCAAAGAATTTCAATTCTGTCTCAGAGTCGAGTGAGTACTCCCCCGCTTTCGGAGGTTGAACCCCGCAAACACTGTGAGAACAGGGTATATTAAGATCAAGAGAGGTAGTGCATGTATGCATTGAGTTTCTGTAAGGTGGGAAGAGACCGAAACCATATTAGGTCCTAGAGTTGAGGAATGAACGTAAGGAGTGCGTGGAAGAACGCTTCCAAGCATTACATTCAAGAGAAAGAGTGAAAAATTCTTAAGTCCTTCAGAACCAACAAAGCTCTGAAAGAATAGTGAGGTTCGAGTATCGAAAGGAGATATCTTTTCATTTAGAAGATGAATGGATGAGGTCCATTCGAGAGGTCCCATGGTCTATCATGAACATTATATTTGAAGAAGGGGTGTAGGCATTAATGCCTCGAGTCCTTCAGTCTTCGCAAGACCACACATTGGGAGATTCGCTCGGTGGCATGACCAGACTCCTGAAACCCAAAGTTGCGAAATGATCTAGGTCGTATATCTAAGGATCCATCGGGACCCTCCTTAACCGTTATATCTGAGTGTGAGGACCAATATTCATTGGATCGAGGAAATGTGCATGAGGTTTAAACCCTTCAAAAGTATATAGGAGAACATGTTGCGAGAGATCAACATTTTGCTGACTTGTGACCCAGGAAAGTCAAAGGGTGGAGTTGTGAGAATTTGTGATACGTGAAGTCATGATTTGATCCTAAACATCCATCCAAGAGGACACGTGGTGAGAGATCATCATTTTATTGAATCGTGACCCAGGGAAGTCAAAGGGTGGAGTCATGAGAATTCATGAAATGTGAAATCATGGTTTGATATGAGCTATTAGATCATGGGGAGTTGTGAGTCATCGATATGATGCTAACAAATATCAAGAAATTGGGAATCAGGAGAACAAAGGTGAACCAACCTCGAAGTGTGAAATTGAGACTTAATCATATCCATCGATCAAAAGAAGATCATGGACCATAGATCTAGTCTTATCGGGATTTCGCAACTCAGGAAGCCAGAAGTAAGAGTTTTGGGAACTCGCAAAACGTGAAATCGCGATTTGATTTGAGTCGTTGGATCAAGGAGAGATCTGGGCCATCAACTCATTAGAGGGAAGGACGAGTAAGTGAACTTCATGAGATTCGAATTTGTGAAACGCAAAATCACGACACGCCTTTCGATTTGGTGACTGGTCACACCCTTGGTCACATAAAGGGAGGGGCTTATCCAAGAGAGCTAGCGCTTAAATATGCTGAAGATTAAAGGCGTCAGGGAGAAGGTTGTGCGTTCCATATAACTTACTCTTTAAGGGAAAGAAGACCTATCCAGTGGATTTGAAGTTCTTCCCTGACTTCCATTGACCAAAATTAGAGACCATGGATGGAGGAATCGACTAATTGAAGAGAAAGGAATTAATTTTTTTTATTCATTTATTTTGACCCATCATGGATGTGTTACAAAAACATTAAGAAGTTAATAATAAATGAGTTCCAGAATCTGAGCTCAAAGTATCAATACATGAATGAGATTATAGAAATATGGCAAAAGCCAAGAGAATTTGTATGGGAGATTGACCAAAAATTCAAGCGACTGAAGGGGAAATTAAAATATCTCATGATCAATATGCAACATCAGCACTTGTTTGTTAATTCACTACTACCACACTTAAAATACCCATTTTGACAATAGAAGTTCCAGACAAAGGAAGAGGCTCTATAGGAATCCCTGCAACTAGAAGAAAATCAGTATCAGTAGACAGTCCCAACTATCGAAGAACTGAAGGAGGATTTGAAGAATTTAACATTCCAATCAAACCAGAATAAGAGTAAGGACAAACTAGAATCCATTTGGTGTACTACATGTAGAACATAAGGAAACCACAAGAACAAATTTCCAACATCCACATAGTATATAGCAACAAGAATGCCAAATCCATTACCAACCGGAGGATTATGGTGCGAAATCTATAAGAAATCGGGTCACGATCCTTATCACTGCATGATGATGCAGAAATACCAAACAGTCTCAAAGAATTCATATTGCACCTTTTGTAAGTCAGTAGGCCATGACGACAAATATTGTATAACTAGAGAGTTGATGCAAGAAAGGACATAAGATGAATTTTGAGTGCGGGTAGAAATGATGACTAGGCAAGCTATTGGCATAGGGGTGAACCCAGGTTTCATCTCCAAGAGCACACCAACAAGCCCTAACTACTGGCCCTTTTGGAAACACCTAGGAGGAAGATGCAGTCTCACCCAAAGTAGCTATGGGGGGTTTGTAGAACAGAGATGTCTACAACCAAAGTGAATACTAAGTGGATCTAATAAAAGAGCAATGCAACATTTATATATCATTTTCCAGTTCATATCTACTCCACAAAACTACCTATCTAATCTAATACAATATTTAAATAACAGTATACCAAATGACAAAGAACAGAGCATCAATCACACACACAACACAAGATATACGTGGTTCACCCTCTCTCTAGGGCTACGTCCACAAAACTGTGCTTTATAATATATTAAGATGAAGCATACAATTCTTGTTTGCACTCTCAACTAGTAGATCTTCTTTCTTTTGTTTTTTATCTCTCCCCTTCCTGCGCACCCAGCTGCAGAACTGATCTTTGCATCCAACTGAAGATCTTATAATACCATAAGTATCTACACTCATCACTTCTCTCTCACACAATCGTACTGACTTGATCACACAAGAGTAATGAATCCTTAGCCAACTTAGTACCAACAATAACAACAACAACAACAACCCATCCCAGGTCCTTTAGACCTCTTTTTATACATTACAAGAGCTCACCGACATACTTAGGTTGAGACCTAAGTGTCAAAACCCTAGATACACAAACCCTAGGTGTCTAAAACCCTAGGTCAACTTGACCCATGTTTCCAGGGCTTCACCAGCTTGTCTTTCCTTCCTTCTCGCACGGTGCTCCAAAGCATCCAATGGTAACTTTTTCCACTTTCTGAGTTTTCCATGATCCATCTTCCTTGCTAATCTATCATCCAACGTATTTCTTTCTCTTACTTCGCTCCATATTTTCTACTCTTTTACTTACTTTGACCCAATAATAGTCACTATGTCTTCTGCATAGTTCACATTTTGCTTTTTCTTCCTTGATCTTCGCTTGCTTCCATAACCAAGGGCCAACAGACCCCCAACACTCACATGTGACTCATCCCAAGGCACTTCAGGTCTGATTCCTTTTTTACTTCAACTTCAGACTGCGCAGGGCAGCCTTTGCTTCCAACTCTAGTCCTCCCTTCCTCCCTTGTGTAGACTATCTTTTCTGTGTCTGGTACCCAGTTTCAACTACACCTGGTACCTAGACCTTTTTCCTCATGCTTTTACTAAGAGTTGTGAGTCAGCTTGTTGTCATAGTACAACTTCAGTCGGCTCCCGTTCACCAACCCTTCCTTCTATTCTCCATTCAAAGTCTTCAACTGCACAACTCCTCCTTCTGTAACATAAGCAACCTCATATGGCCCAAGCCAATGTGTTCTGAACTTCCCTGGATGCTTCATGAACTTACTCTCATATACAAGTACCAGATCACCTTGCTTAAATACCCTCTTCTTGATGTGTCTATCATGGTAGGCCTTATCGCTTTCCTTCTAAACTTGCTGATGAAATCCTGTAATGAATCAATCTTCTTCCATTTCGACCAACTATGCAAACCTCTCTCAAACAGTGCCAATGTCATCCATATTTGTAAAGGAAGAAATTCTTAAGCGAGGTACCAAATATTCCATTGGGACGACGGCTTCGAGACCATAAACCATTTTGAATGGAGTCTGCATTATCAACTTCTTGCAAGTGGTTTTGTAGGCCCATAGTACTGCTGGTACTTTTAAATCCTAGTCATCCCTATTCACATTGCAAATCTTCATTAGCATTGTCTCCAAAATCTTGTTGAATTCTTCAACTGTCCCATTCACTTATGGATGGTAAGGGGTTCTCTTCTGATGATGAACTGTAAATTCCTCGATCAAGGCTTCAATTGTTTTATTAATGAAATGTGTTCCTTGACCACTCATAGGGATCTTCAGGCATCCAAACCTGGTTATGATGTTATCATATATGAAGCGTGCAGCTGTAGTGGCACTACAGTCCTTAATTTCTCTTGCTTCGACCCATCTGGTCAAGTACTCTATCGCAGTGATTATGTACCTTGCTCATGTGTGTTTCCTTGGTGGGTTAATAGGTCCCACGAAGTCAATGGCCCATTTCTCAAATTCTTGTAGGGTCATTTGTGGTGCTAATGGAATTTCATCTCTTCTGGACAGTTTTCCAATTCTTTGACATACATCGCAGGCTCTGTAATAGTCCTTAACATCTCTGTGTAGGGTAGGCCACCAAAGGCTATCTCTAAGAACCTTCTGCGCAGTTTCTTTCCCTGCGTAGTGTCCTCCTGCGATGCCTTCATGATCTTTAGCAAGGATCAACGGTCGTTCTTCTTCGATAACACATCTCCTTAGTATCTCATCAGGTCCCATATTGTATAGTTGTCCAGCTATAAGTGAAAAGCATGCAGCATGCACTACTAGTTGTTTCTTTTGGGTGATTGTATATTCACTAGGTGCCATTCCTGTTGACAAGAACTGGACTATTTATGCAAAGTGGTCATCAATATTTCTAATGCCTAGCAACTGTGCATCCGACAGTGTATCCTCCAAACTAGTAGTCTCTTCTCCATGTTCCAACCTCGACAAGTGGTCAGGACCTTTGTTCATTCTTCCTGGCTTAACCATGATCTCAAAATCATATTCCTAAAATAGCAGAAGCCATCTGCATATTATCCCCCCCAACATTGTCATGTTTATTAGGTATTCCAGCGTAGAGTGATAGGTGAACATTTTAAAATGTCCTCCTAGCAAGTAGTGGTGAAACTTCTGCAGTGCATACACCATGGCTAGCCCTTCTCTTTTGGTAGTGATGTAATTGATCTTTGTTGTTGATAGCTTCCTGCTAGCAAAGGCTAATGGGTGGTATATGTCTCATTTTCCTAGTTATGCTAACATAACTCTTAATGCAATGGAAGATGCATTGACATGCATGTCAAATTCCTTTCTCCAATCTGGGAAAACCAGAATAGGCACAGTAACCATTTTTTGTTTCAGCATGTCGAAGCTTTGTTGGCATTCTTCTGTCCAGTGAAATTGACAATCTTTCTTCAAAAGATTCTCCATGGGTTTCGTAATCTGGGCATAGCCTTTAATGAACTTCTTGTAATATCTAGTGTGTCCCAACGCAGTGCACAACTATTTGACTGAAGTAGGAAGGGGTAGATCAACTATGATGGCAATTTTAGATGGATCTACCAGCAATCCCTGCTTGCATACAATATGACCTAATAGCACTCCAAATGGTGAAAAGAAAATGCACTTCTTCAGGTTTAAGGAAATATGACACTACCTGCACTTGTCCAACATTAGACTTAAACATTTGATATGATTTTTCACTAAACTAAAGATAGTCTAATCATCAAAGTATGATTCTAGAAAATTGTGTAGAAAATCCTTGAATTCTTCGACCACCACCATGGAAAATATGGTTGGGACATTCTTCAATACAAACGACATTACCATATATTGGTAGGATCCCCATTCTATGGAAAAGGTTGTATTATGGAAATCTTCCTTGGCAATCCGGATATGATTTTATCCTAAAAATCCATCTGTAAAAGAATATACCTTCTGGCCTCCTACATTATCTAACACTTCATCAGTGAATGGCATAGGGAAGGGGTCATGAAAATAGACATCATTCAGCTTCCTAAGATCTACATAGATCCTAATCTCTCTCTGTCTTCTTGTCTTGTACCACCATAGGGCTAATCCATTATGATTCTTTGACAAGTTCTATAATCCCTACTTCTAGCATTTTGTCAAGCTCAATATTCACTTTCTCCTTATATTTAGGGTTCAATTTGTAGGGTCTCTATTTGACTGGTATTGCATCTAGTTTCAAAGGGATCCTCATATCTCCCATAGGTCCTTTAATTCATTTCATATCATATAACTTGATTGGAAACAAGTCCTAATACTCATGTAGTAATTCTGTGATCTTTTCAATAGTGGAAACATCCCAATAATCTCCAACATTTCCAAGATTCGATGTTTTCTATGTTCCAATATTGACTTTCTTGATCTTGATCAGTTGTCCAATAAATGGTAGCTCAACTCCTGGTCTTTCCACATATCTATGGCCTTTTGTTTCTGTAATGTTCACCTTCCTAGGATCATTGTCTTCATCAATATTGATGTTGTAACAACCTTGCAGTTTCTAGAGAGGTGCAATCCATTCGTCCTCTTC
>JASDQU010751235.1:43188-59356 GCA_032191745.1 Picea mariana | reverse complement strand
GTAATTCATCCATTGTCATTTTGGTCAAGTCTTTAGTTTCCTCAATGGCGGAGACCTTAGCATCATATTTCAAGAGGAGTGATCTTAACACCTTTTGTACAACCAAAGATTCATTTATCTCTTCTCCTAATCCTCTAATAGCATTGAAAACTTCAACAACTCTAAGCAAATAGGTTACAATATCTTCCTTTTCATCCATCTTCAAGTTTTCAAACTCTGCTCTATGTTGTTGAAGATTTACCTGCTTGAATTTAGGATCACCTTCATAAATGATTTTGAGTTTGTCCCATGCCTCTTTAGTTGTGCTGCAGATCATCACTTTTCTTGCAATACTTGGTGTCAATGTTCCTAGAATAACATGTATGGATTTTTAATTGCAACTCATTGACTTCTTATCATTTGGATCGGTTGGAGAATTCTTTTGGATTACATAGCTATTTACAACTATATACCAAATATTCACTCCCAAAGATTTTAAGTAGGTATACACTCTATCACTCCAATATGCCTAATTTCTTCCATGAAATCGTGGAATCCCATTTGGAATGTGCTCTTCCATTTTTTCTTAGGATCTTCCTTCCAGTGATTAAACTGTACTGAAGGTAACCTGCTCTGATACCAATTGTTGATACTAAGAGGGGGGGGTGAATCGGTATCAAGTACAATTTAAACACTTTTTCAACTTATAATTCAACCAGATTATATATTCAATTATATCCAATGAATAATGAACAAAAGTATAAGAGTTACACCAATACACCACAATACACCATGCACAATATATGAGAAGTAATCAATAGTTATTGTTCAAGGGAAGTAATGACTTCCAAGGGAAGCTATAGCTTCCAAATATAAAGGGAGGGATAAACCTACAAAAGGAAGATACAATCCTCCAAGATCAAGAGAGGGTTGACCTCTATATCATTTCCCCTTCCTTCCACCCAAGAATATATGAGATATAATAAAACTTTACATTAAATTATCACCATCAACCAACCATCACATAGAACCTGGTAATGCTTCCTAATACTTATTCAACTTCTACAATTATTCACTTTTTGGAATACTTTGATCTTGTAGATGATATTCCTCAATGTATTCTTTAAAACTCCTCCAAGTTTCACTCCTTGAATTCTCCCAGAAAAGGAGTTATAGAGAAAATGGTAGACCTTATTCAATTCTGGCTTATTCAAGAGAGAAAACTTGTACATCATGCCCCACGCTCAATATTTAACATCAGATTCGGAAATTAGGACACAAGAAACTAAAGCTTGTAGTATTTCCAATTTAATTGGTCTCACTTAATTTGGATTCTCTATGAATATGTATGTCTATTTTACCTGAAACACATGTTTATGACTAGCTTCGAGACTAGTTAAAATCACTATCATACATAGAGTGTATCTTCAAATGTATAATGAATCAAGAGCTGAAATTTTTACCAAAGGTACCTTGATATGTGTTCTCAATATCCTCCCAATTTCACCATTGGAATCGTTCTATAAACAAATTTATAATGGTAATATGACCTGTAAATAACATACCTTAGAACACATCACCAAAATACTTCATCCTCCCTTGAAATTCGACATTCTTTACTTCAGATTTCCTTAGAAATTCGACTTATATCTTATTTATCATTAATAAACTTGTGTGTATTGAAAAACGAATGTATAATGAGATGTATTTGTACCCTTTATGTCCCTTCCTTTTAACATTAGGGTCGACATGTAGTTTATTCTTCAATTCACATTGTCATCTTCAAAAATTCATGTCTTCTCAACCATGAGGATCCATGTGACATGCCACATAACACCAAAAGTGGCATGAATTATACTATCCATACATGGGTGTTGTATCTGCATGTGTGTCTATCTACTTCGATCAACTGTGGGGTCCAAAAGCCAATGTCTAGGGTTGACATCAATGACAACAACCAATTTTCCAACAGTTCTAGGATGCAGTTTCTATTCTATTATATACTACCCTATCCTGATAAGGAGAAAATTAAAATCGATGAGTACAGTGAAATATGTGTATTACTTGCACATAAGAAATTCATAATACAAGTAACATGAATGTTTAACAACATAACTAGTCAAAATCAAGTAATTGATTAATTAACTGCATCACACCGTCGTTGTACTCAATTTGAAAATCACGGTAACTGTAAACATGAGAACATTAATTTAGAAGTAATTCATAAACTAACATTCACATACTACAATAATAAACATGCATAAATTGAATAGTCACATTATTACACATTAACACCACAATCTTCAAAAATGTCTTCAAGTTCAAATTCACATGCAGTAAAAATATTGTCTTGCTACATCTGGAAACCAAAAGCCCTTTCTTTTGGACAGTCCTCCATTTTATAATGAGGAGTGTGTGTTTACATGATAATCCTAAAATTATGAACCCAAGGCCATTTTGCAAAATGACTCTTCATGTTCCAAATCGGAAAACAAGATAATGATAGCAAAGAAAGGAGACATATGGGTACAAGTATGGAATTTCATTATCATGAGATCTTGATAAGGAAACATAGGCTTTGCACCTACATATGATCCTGATATTGTTCCCAAAGGGAATAAGCTTTCATAATGTCCTCAATCTTTCCCGATTGTAATTTCTCCACGATTAACTCTACACTACAAAATTTAGTGGACACTTCTTGATGTAACTCCTTTGTTGCGTTTTTAACAAAGTGTTGGATTTTGCTAGTGAGTCGGGTAGGTCTTAATGGGTGTTCCTCCAAAGATTCTCTTTAAATCTGATTTGAACTTTGTATTCTTATGATAAAAAATGTATTTACAGAACGAAATGAATACATATTATTACCAAAATATGATTAACAGAAAATAACATATATACAGTAAAACTGGTTACTATTCAATAAGGAAATAAGTTGAAATTGTAAAATGCAGTGGAAACAAGCTTGCTAGAATGGTGGTGGATTGTCTCTGAGAAGAGATTTGATAGCTACACTCATTCTCTATATGATCATTACAATGAGGCTCTGAAGGCCTTTTTACAATAAACAGGAATGTCAAAAACCCTAGACATCCAAAAAACCTAACCCTAGGAGATGAAGCACCAAAAGTCATGTGGGCCTCTTTTGGGTACGTTAGTACATCAACTTCCTAGGGTCGTAACTTTTGCATACGATCTTTGTTTTAGGCACACAATATCCCATTGGAAATTTCTATCTGAGGACTACACATTTTGCTACTATATATCAAAGATCATTCTGATTGTGGCTAGCCCTAAAAAACGTTGTTTAGGGCCTCAAAACGGCGCCACAAGTCAGGGACCCGAAAACTAGGAAACAAACTGCCAAAATGAGCTAGTTGGAATAGGTGGGAGGCCACCGACATCCATATGGATCAGCTTACTTGGCTAATTTATTTGCATTCTTCCACTTCATCAATTATTGAGGTGGTAGGTGTTACTTCTTAAATAGGGAGCATTGGTTGCATTCTGATTTCTTCCATGAAATCACTTGAGTTATTCCATAGCCTTATGTAGGTGTCATTTGTTGCCTTTTGGGTCACCTGTACATTCTTGAAAAGAGGCTTACAAGTGTCAAATAATATATGATTTCAAATTCTTTCTCTATCGGAGTATACTGACAATGTAGTGAGGGGAGTCTCCCACATAACTTTCCAATCGAGCATCTTCTCTAAAGACTCATGGGATTCATGATACCTTCCTTGAATCTATGCCAATTTATCTTGTATCCTGACTTTTTCTTCTCGACCAGTTTGTATGTTATCGAGCAAATTGAGGAATTCTTTCTGATCAGTTGCAAACTTCTCGTTTATCTCTAATGCCTAGGTTTTGATGATATCCACAGTAAGTGTATATGTCCTATTCTCCTCCATGGTTGTTTTGAGATTTTTTCTTTTTTCTTGCAATTCTCTATTATGGGTGTCCCATTGGGTATTGATCATTATTTCAAAGTCGGAATTCATCTGATATCTCTATTTTTGTAGGGCTCTATTCAAATTTTTTGTATTGAGAGTGTCAGCTACTCTTGCAGTGTTCTCAAATTTTGAAGTAAGCATGTCTTTCACATCCCTTAATTCAGTCTCCAACTCTGTCACCCTGGTTTTTGCAGCGTTTAGGTAATTGTCTATTTCGAGGATGGACGAGGCATTTATTCCTGCAAAAGCATGGAGTGCAAAGGATACTTGAACAACATTCTCTTTAATATCGGGTCGGCCCTTCCTTCCATTATAATATTCTCCCTATAGATGACTTCTATGGTGTCTTATCCTCTTTTCCTTTTATTCGATCTCTTCTCAATACTCCTCGTTTTATTATCATAATAGTAGTATCCAATGGCCACCACAGTGCCCTCAAAATTGAAGGCTTGAGAAGAAAAAGAAGAATCCTCCGGAATAGCATTGAGAGGAGTGTAGTCTTGAGGTGGCATGTTCAAAATACCCAAATTGAGTGTTGATGGAGTGTTTGGGGTCCGACTCAAATCCTACAACTGGTGTTGTTTCAACAAATCATCTTCATTTTTCTTATCCTCGAATTTTTTCTTAGCCTCGACTTCTTTAGGTACTTGTTTAGCTTCAACTTTATCGACCAATATTTAGGCCTCTGCCTCATCATCTAATTTATTTTCCTTGTCTTCTTCAACTTTATTCATTTGAAGTGTATCCTATTCTACCTCAAGTTAGTTTTCTTTTCTAATTCTTTCCTCCTCAGCTTTCCTTCCTTGATATTCCTCCTCAGTCTGGAGTCTCTTATATTCCAAATTTTCCTCTTTTMTATCTTTTTCTTTCTCTTTAACATTGGTGTCRACTTGTTCCTGTTGGAGAAATCTATGRAACTGGTCAATTGTCACTCTCTTCATTCCCTCTTGTTCACAATAAATATCCTTCTTGGCAGCATCATTGGGTAACTTTTGTAGGGMTTCTTCATACCATAGTATTCCTTTAAATATATCTTCATCAAAATCAACTACATGGATATTGGAGTGGGTGATCCCAACAGATCTAACATGGATGACTGCAAGCTCATGTGGGCCATGGCCTTTAGTCTCTCCTAGGAATAAGTGTAGTTCTTGCAAGGTTTTTGCCTCCTTTCTTGCACGTGGGTTGTTGGAAATGGTGTAGTTCCCTATGTGGATTGGAAAAATAGGCCAGATTGTTTTTCTACTAATTAGAAGTAGTGAGGTGACCCATGAACCGATGGTTTAGTAAGAAATATGTCTCATTAGAAGATGGTATGGGACAATGTAGGGTAAAAGGTGTGGGGCTCCAGTGGTTCCATACACCCCAATATATGAATAATATTTAAATAGGAACCAATTGACTATCCCCTTCATCCTAGTACTAGCTTCAAAGGAAATCCTATGTCTTGGAAAACCAAAAAGAATAGAGTGTAGAGGGGCAAAGAAAATATTACAATTGTCATAAAAATATCTCTTCTAATTAATGCTCTAGAGCTTAGAGAAGTACACATGAATAGGGGGTTGGTTTTGGTCCTAGTTCCAACCGAGGTCTGGAAATTGTATGGAGGAACACATAACATAAATTAGGTAGGCTGACATGTAAAAACATGGCTTTTTCATACTTGGGATGTTCTTCATATGGAGAAAAATGTTGAAGGCCAAGATGTCTACCTAGTTGAACACTTGTCATGTTTTGATGATGGTATGGGCTAGTGGCAGCCAATCAATATAGAAGTGTGTGCTTTTCTCTTCACCATAAAGTCGAGATAGCATGGCTACATAATTTATACAATGATTTGAGCATGTGGGTGGGAACCAACATTTGTCCTTGTTTAAGGGTCTCGTTCTCACAGGCCCAAAAATGTTTCATTAGTTTTATTTTTCCTTTGTTACCTTGGGTGAAACCTTTCAAGAATTCTCATTGAGAGCACAAGTGGGAGTGGGTATATGGTATCTCAAACCAATATATTCAAGCCTTAGGGAGGCCACACACTTCCCCTATTTTCTCACGATGGTTGTGGTGTTTGTGTCGAATTTCTTGAAGACTCATTGTGCGACCTCATTGTAGGGAAAAAAGTTGGTCGAGAAGCAACCAGATGAATGTCAATTTTTTGGATGTTTCAATATATTTCCATGTTCTTGTCTTTTGTAGGAAAATCACCGGAGTTGAAAATTATATAGATATACTCATATGAAGGATGATGGTCTTCACTAATGTGGGGGATAGTGTATGTCACCAAGGCCTCAGTCAGAGGAGACGACATTTCAGGCATGGAGGATGAACACAAATAAATAGAGCCCTTTGGTCTTCTGTGATTTTGGCTCGCCATGATAGGAGGTTGATTAATCCTGCATCATCAGGTTAATAAGTGAATTAACCTATGGAAAAATAATATGGCAAACATGAAAATACCAACTATTAAACAGTAAAATGTAGTACATGTAATTGACCCAAGGAAATAGTCACACAATACACTTAGCGAATAAAAGAAGAACGATGTTTACAAACTTTTGGAAGAAGATTGGTCATAGAATAAGGGTTTATAGCCATTAATAGGTATTTGTTGGGTATGCGTTATATTCTTTGCATGAGTAGTAGTGTCGCTTTTTTTCCTTAGGAAACGTGTCACATTTTTTCCTCGATTTTCATGTCCATTGTCAAGCGATTTTTCGGCACATTGTTTTTGTCGATCATTTTCTATTTTCGGTTAAGGAATTAGGGTTGTTTACTAATCCAGGTCATTGGGTTAGGGTTTTGGATGCTGCTAGCTCCTATATGTATATTGTATTGTAAAAAATGTATCACTATGAATGATTATAGAATATGTTGGTTTTCTCGGTTTGGGTTTCCAAGGGAAAAATCTTTGTGTAATGTTTGTATTTTCCATTGTATCTTTTTTGTTCTTTTACTGAAAATTGTTTTGAAATAAATATTGTACAAGGATAAAATATACATTTGGTATAAGATATTTATTGGCTTCAGGGGAATTCCTTTGTCGTCAAGGTCTTGGCTTGGGATTGTGATAAGCCTTGTTACAGTGGGAGATCTATGGTATTGATTTTTCAGGTGAAAAGAAATGGCGAGAAATTCAAAAATGGAGATAGAGAAGTTTAATGGGAAAAGTTTTAAGTTGTGGAAGATTAAGATGGAAGATATGTTGGTGGATAGAGATCAGTGGACCACGATAGATCCAAGTACTGCACCTACAGGAACTTCAGCAGATGACTAGAAAAAGTTGGATTGGAAGGCGAAGAGAACAATCTGACTGTGTCTCTCAAGTTTAGTATTACTGAATGTGTCAGAGGAAGATACAAACAAGGATTTATGGGATAAGTTGGGGAAGTTGTATCAGTCTAAGTCCCTAGTAAATAAAATATTCTCAAGAAAGAAGTTGTATAACCTGAGGATGATATATGGAGACTCGGTGGGAGATCATTTGAATGCCTTTAATACTGTGGTAAGTCAGTTAGTATCTATTGAGATTAAAGTTTCAGATGAAGATAAGTGTATCAATTTACTTTGTTCTTTACCAGACTTGTGGAATAGGCTGGTTGTGGCCATATGTAGTAATACAACTGCCTTGAATTTTTCTAAAGTGGTCTCATCCTTGTTGTTGGAGGAGATGAGAAGGAAGAATATGGAGGGACAGAGCACAGACACATTATTTGCAAGAGGACGCTCCCAAGAAATAAATAGATATAAGTTCTCAAGTGGGATATCTAAGTGTAAGGGTAGATCTAAATCTCTCGAAATTTTTTTAAAGGTATGTTGAAGATGTGGAAAATAAGGGTACTACAAGAAGTAGTGTAGATCCAAAGTTGAGAAAAAGAAGAATCTGAAGAATCTCCTTCTACAGAAGAAAATACCTCCAAGGAAGAAAGAGGAGATGTGTACTTGGATTCTTTAAGCACACATGAAAATCATGAGGCATGGTTGGTTAACTCAGGTGCATCCTTTCATATGACTCCCCATAGGGAGTGGTTCTGTGAATATAAAAGGTATGATGGAGGTAATGTTTTCTTAGGTGATGACTCGATAACCAGAATCATAGGTCGAAGAAAATTAAAGTTGAGGCTCATAGATGGAAGGATTAAAACACTACCTAGTGTTCTACACATCCCACGATTGGCCATAAATTTCATTTATGTAATTAAAACAGATGATGCAGGAGTAAAAACAATATTTGAAAAGGAACCCTGCAGGATGGTTTGAGGAGCAATGGTGTTGTTGAAGGGAGTTCGGTTTGGAACTATGTATAAGCTTCAAGGAAGCACTATTATTGATGGGTGTAATAGTTCCATTGTTCCTGATATTGGAGTTGAAGAAGAAATAACTCCTATAGTCTTTGGAGAAAAGGTTATGTTGTGGAATCAAAGACTGGGGCATATCGGAGAGAAGGGTCTTCGAGTACTACACTGTAAATTTCTGGTTGAAGGTATGTATAATTTCTCTCTGGATTTCGATTTCTGTGAACATTGTGTATATGGGAAGCAGAATTAGGTAATATTCCCCTCTGGTGCAACGAGGGAAGAAATGATTTTAAAGCTAGTTCACAGTGATGTTTTTGGACCTGTATCTGTCCCATCATTGGGAAAATCGGTGTACTATGTCTCATTTATAGATCACTTCTCCAGGAATAATTGGATATATTTCCTCATGAAGAAATCTGAAGGCTTTGACAGGTTTAAAGATTTTAAGGATATTGTTGATAATCAAATAGAGAAAATAATTAAGGTGTTGAGGACAGATAATGGCAAAGAGTTCTACAGGAATGAATTTGAAGAATTCAGTAAGAAGTGTGGTATAGCAAGGAAAACTACTACTCCATAAACACCTTAGCATAATGGATTTGAAGAAAGGATGAACAAGAAATTGATGGAAAAATCAAGGTGCGTGCTTAGTGGTGATGGGTTAGGGAAAGAATTAGTAGAGGCAGTGAGTATTGCATGTTATCTGGTCAATAGATTACCCTCATCGGCGCTAGATGACAAGACTCCACAAGAGGTATGGACTTGTAAGAAACCTTCTCTCACACATCTCAAGGTATTTGGTTGTGATGCATGTGTTCATTTTCTAAAGGAAAACATGAGCAATCTAGATAAGAAGGCTGAAAAGTGTATCTTTATTGGATATAAAGATGGTCTCAAAGGTTAGAAGATTTGGAACCTAGAAACTAAGAAGGTAGTGTATAGCCGAGATGTGGTATTTAAAGAAATGAAGGATGTTGTTAAACAGGAAGTCCTGCCAAGTAAGCAAGAACCATAGAAAATAGAGTTTGATTTAAAGTATGATGAATCAGACTCTACAAAAGAACATGAATTAGAAGAATAAGATCCTCATACTCCACTATTGAGGATATCGGTTCGAGAAAGAAGGCTACCGGAAATGTACACTCCATCTAGTTTCTGTTCAAATTTTTCTTTGTACATTACTTATGATGATCCTAGAACAGTCAGGGAGGCAGTGGATTCAAATGATGGAAATTGCTGGAAAAAGGCCACGTACGAAGAAATGGCAGCCTTGGATAAGAATGAGGCTTGGGATCTAGTGGAGTTTCCGACTGGAAGAAAGCCCATTGGCAACAAATGGGTATTTAAAAATAAGTTGAATTCAGAAGGAAAAGTGGAGAAATACAAAGCTTAGTTAGTAGAAAAGGGTTATTCCCAAGTTGAGGGAATTGATTTTGGTGAGATGTTTTCTCCTGTTGCCAAGTTAACCTCTATAAGATTTATGTTATCTATTGTTGCTTCATTTGATTTTGAAGTAGAATAGATGGATGTGAAGACACCATTCCTACATGGGGATCTGGAAGAAGAAATCTATATGAAGGAACCAAAAGGATTTGTTGTGAAAGGAAAGAAGAAGCTAGTATGCAAGATGAAAAAGTCCTTGTATGATTTAAAACAATCACCAAGGATGTGGTATCAAAAAATTGATACTTATATGTTGGGAGTTGGTTTCAAAAGAAGCAAAGAGGATTATTGTGTGTGTTTTAAATTAATTGGTGATTATTTGATTTATTTGGTCTTGTATGTGGATGACATGTTGTTGATAGGAAACAATAAGGAGATTATCCAGGATGTGAAAACTCAGTTGTCCTCTAAATTCAACATGAAGGATCTTAGTGCTTCAATTTCATTTTGGTCATGGAAATTAAAAGAGATCGGAAAAACAGGAAACTCGGGTTAAATCAGAGAAAATATGTTGAGACAATATTGCAGAGGTTTAATATGTAGAAATGTAAACCAATCAAGGTTCTTATTCCTGTTGGTGTAAAGTTATCTGTGGATCAGTGTCCCAAGACACGGGAAGAGGAGAAGGACATGTCTCATGTTCCATATGTGAGTGTAGTTGGAAGTTTGATGTATACAATGGTCTGTACTAGACCGAACATTGCACATGCAGTAGGAGTTTTGAGTAGGTATATGTCAAAACCAGGGAAGCAGCATTGGACAATAGTAAAAATGGTTTTCAGGTATTTGTGTGGCACTGCTAGCTATGGATTGTGCCACTAAGGAAGACCGAGATTCAAAATATTGTTGGATATACATGGATTTGTGGATGAAGACTGGGATGGATATCTGGACCGTAGGAGATCTATAAGCGGGTATGTGTTTAACCTATTTGGAGGAGCAATAAGTTGGATAAGAAAAAGACAGGTTGTAGTGGCACTTTCAACTACAGAAGTTGAATACATGGTAGTCACTCATGCAAGTAAGGATGTAGTATGGTTACAAAGATTGTTTTCATGTATTGGGTTGGTACAACAAGATGTAAGGATAGATTGTTACAATGAGAGTGCAATTTTTGTGGTGAAGAACCTGGCTTATCATTCAAAGACAAAGCATATTGATATTCAATATCACTTTGTGAGAGACATGGTTGAAAAAAATAAAGTGTTGCTTATGAAGGTGGAAACTTTGAAGGATGTTGCAGATTCATTAACAAAATTTGTGAGCATTGAGAAGTTCTCTTGGTGTAGAGGATCCATGGGCATTGTTTCCCTGGATTGTTGACTATGTAACCCTGTAACCCCCTGTATGCAAAGAAACAACAAGTGGAAGAATGTTGGGTATGTGTTATGTTCTTTGCACAAGTAGTATTGTTGCATTTACTACTCAGAAAATGTTTTTGCCTCGAGAAACGTGTCACATTTTTTCCTTGTTTTTCATGTTGCCTCGATTTTCGTGTCCATTGTTGAGTGATATTTCGACACATGGTTTTTTCTAGTGGTTTTATATTTTCAGTTAAGGAATTAGGGTTGTTGACTAATCCAAGTCATTGGGGTTTGGTTTTGGATGTCGTTGACTCCTATATGTATATTGTATTGTAAACAATATATCACTATGAATGAATATAGAATATGTTGGTTTTCCCGGTTTGGGTTTCCAGGGGGAAAATGTATGTGTAATGTTTGTATTTTCCATTGTATCTTTTTTGTTATTTTACTGAAAATCTGTTTGCAGTAAATATTGTACAAGGTTAAAATCTACAAATTTAAAACACCCATAAATGTGCCATAACTTGCTTGTGTATGAGAGATGTTACTAAATCCGACCTCAATCTCTGTCATTAATGCTAATTAAGAGAGACAGTTTCCCAATTCTGTATATCAGAGTCTACGAGGGATTGAATTTGAAAATATAACCATTGGAGTCATAGGATTGTAGTGGGAAAACTTGAGGATCAGTCATTGAGATCAATTCCCGCTTCTGAAATCTCCCTCCCTTTTCTATTTTCCCAACTTCTTTTTTTCCATTTTTTTTCCCTCTTCTATACCTACCCTCATTCCCCTTTTCTTTTTTCCCTTCTCTTTTCCATTTATAGTTACTATACTTAATCACATTTAAAATATCGGTAGACTCATGGGTCTTCACCTCCATCCATGTTCTTATATCATGAGTCTGATCGATTGCCTTGTTAAAATATACTTGACCATTTTTTGCAACCGCAGGTTCACGGGTTCAAGCTTTCATCTTCCAAGTTCTACGATCTCCATTTTGCACCCAAAGGCTCGTAATCTACAGTATGACCATCGGACTTGTCACAGGTACCAAGCCCCTAAGTATTTCATTTCTCATGTATCCAAGTCCGACCGACCACTGTTCAATACTTAGCCTATTTTTTATTGTTTGCAACCACGGGTTCGCAGGTTCCCGGGTTGGCAGGTTCACCAAAAGGCCCCAAATTCAAATTTCTCTTGTTTGTCCCTGCCATCTTCATGATTTTCCCAATATGCATTTACTATGGTTTAATGTTAATAATTTATCATGTAGTCTCCATAAAGATCGTCATTAATAAGCAAAGGGCTCGAGAATACTTTTCATTAAATTGCATTAAAGCACAATTTTCCAAGGGTTATATTATTGTTATATCTCTGAAAGGATTCATTTCAAGTTATTATCTAGTTGAAAGAACACTCTCTTCAACCTATGGTAGCAACATCCAGACAACAATGATGTGGCAATACTTTGAATATTTTTGGGCATGAAGACCAGAACTTTTAATGGTCTAGAGCATATTCGTATTACTCATCACCTCATGCACATAAATATGTAATTTGGACATTTGAAATTACTCACACAGGGTGTGTCCCTGAGGTATTCAAGTGCAAATAACTAGTTGCATGGTGCGTTGAGAAGTACATACCGAGAMAACGAATTATACAACACCAAGATCACTCCCCCATCTCTCTTTCACTRCAAGTGTTTTGTAACATGTTKAAGCTACMTAAGCCAACACTTACCTTCAAAGGAGAGGATTGCAGATATTTTCTAAAAAAACATGAAAATGGCTTGGATCTCTTGCATGATTTATTGGAGAATCTCACGGTTGTTCCAGAAGACATAACCAGGATTCAATTTGACTCTTTTAAAAACCCATTTTGGGAAATCTCTTGGTTGTTTACCATGTTGTCAGGTCAGGAAATCACCACCACCATTTCTTGCATGATTATTTATATTTTATATTTTACAGTTAAATAGGAAGCTATCTTCGAATGGGGAAAATTGATTTCCATTCAAATCTCCTCCCAATTGTCACATTACAAAAGGGGCAAGAAACAGTTGAGATGGTTCCTGTAACCGTTAATGAAGACCATAAAATAACAACAACAAGCAAGTGAAGACACAAGAGACCATCATAGTAAGTTTATGTTGATCACATATTTCTTTCTTTATCAATTATTTCATCCAATTACTCTGATTCTTTCACTATAAAGGTTTATCCGAAGTCTGATAACTTCTCCTTGTCTTCTTTCCAGGTATTGTTGTTCTACTATCATCCACCATCCTCCTTCTACAATATTATTTCTTGTTTATATTTTCTTTATGGTCTACGGGAGCCCCAATCCCAGTCCCAAGGACAAACATATTTTAAATTTCAAAAGCTTTGTAATATACTATATATTTTTTCAGAAATTTTCAAGAGAGTTATTTTGGGATCAATTTTGATTGTTCTTTGTAACTATGATTTTTTAGTATGAAGTATTTGAGATTGATCTATCATTATCTTTATTTGAGTTTCCCAGGTGTCCACTCTGTTAAAGTTCTCTTATGCAGGAGGATCAACTTCTTTTTATTTTATGTGATAAAAATTATTTAGTTTAACTATGATGATTGTGAGGAAATTTTGTCTATCTTTTTTAAATGTATGAAGTGTGTCATTTCTCAGGAATTTGTTTAAAAGAAAAGAAAACATTTTTCTTTCTTGTTATTTTTCTTGCAATATTTATATTTCTTTGATTACCATGACGAACTTCTACAATGTCTCATATTATGAAGATCTAGAGTCCCAAGAAAATCTTAAATTAAAGAGGAGTACCACATCCATAAAAACGCAGGAGGATTTACATCCTCGTGAGGTTTTCATTTTAGTCTTAACAAATTCAAGCGTCAACAATTTTGGCAACCATTCTGGGGAATGAAATAAAATTTGGAATCTGGTTTAACATTTTTGAAAAATATATGACTTTCCCCAGGCTAATCAGCCCCACCTAGAAATTGGATTGAATAATCAACGAAGCATTTTACATCAGTTGTATAATATGGTAATAACGACAACCAAGACCCAAGAAGAGTTAGAAAGGTCCTGGCAGATCTTAGTCCATGAAGAAGAAAGAGAAATCCTTTGGAGATAGAGGAGAGATGAGTGACAAGACTGAAGAAACCAAAGGCTAGCTATAGCAGCAGAAGGACAAGGTCGGGATTGAAGCTGGATGAATACAAAGGAACCATTAACAGAAGTAAAAGAAAGCAACTTTGTATTCTAAGAAGTGGAAATCATATCCTTGGAACATCTCTGGATATGGCAGAAAGAAATGAACAACCGCGAGAAGAACCACATGAAGAGAGATAGGGAAGCGGAAGAGGTACTACAAGAAATCAAGAAAATTGAAGAAGGATAAGAGATTTCCCTTTAAATATTCTAGGTGAGTAACATGATATTCCTGTTCTCCCTAAGGGTACCTTGAAGAAATTTTTCAGATATGGAGCAATCGATGCAAAGAGACACCTTCACTTATTTCTTGATGTTTGTGATTTTCATCATGTTGAGAATGATGATGTCATGGTAAGGTTATTTTTTCAAACCTTATCAGGAAGAGTGTATGAATGGTATATGTCATTACCCAATAGATCAATTTACTCGTTTAATGACCTCTAAGCCATGTTCCTGACTATGTACACTCCTCCAATTTTTTATCATACCCTTCTCACCGATTCCAGAAGATAAAATACCTAATGACCCAGTCATATTCGGTTGTTATAAGAATGTGATGCCCCCAAATGTGAAATATTCTATCAGAACATCCCAAATGGATACCTTGGAGGAAGCAATGACTAAATCCACTAAGATGGAAGAAATTATGATTGAAACAAGTGTCGACCCTGACATTATACTGGGAAAAGTACAAAGGAAGCTGGGAGGATTAAGTATTGATAATCAAGGGGCCTCTAGTTTAAGAAAGAATGAAGAATTCAAGCCACAAATGACCCAAAATAAAACAAATGGAGGAGGATTTTTCAAGGGAACCATACTAGATGTGAAGGTAGACCCCATTGCGACACAAGAAACCAAGAAAAGAATTTAAATTGCACAAATGCATATAACGTTCAAGCAAATGCAGAACGTGGTAACCAAACTAAGAAGGGGGGGTTATTATGTGGGAAATCCGAGAATGTTGGTCCCAAAGAAAATAAGGAACCCTCCCTAAGAAAATAGAGTGAGGTTTGAAAACATGGATAATCCGTAAAGACAAAGGGTTCTGAGGCAACCAACCCCCAATGGAGATATTATGGATGATGTGTATGGTGAGAAAATGGTTGAGCAAGAGAACTACTATTCACCTGATGAAATTTTTTAAATTGTACATATGGACCCCAATGACCCCAACTCACAAGAAAACATTGCCCAGAAAAGAGGATTTCTAAATAGATCCAAGAGCAAAAATGATTCTAAAAAGGAAAAACAAAAAGATAAAAAAAAGACAAATGAGAAAATGGAAAATGAGAAAATGGTGGATAGCGTTGGAATTAAGAATAAACACCTGATGCCAAAATCCACTCAGATGACATAGAATGTTGTAGAGGACTTAAGTAAACTAAGGATAACTATTCCTTTTATTGAAGTGGTGAAGATTCCGCAACAAAGGGAAAACATTTTTAGATTGTTGGATGATCGGTCTGAAAAAGAAGAAGTTGTTGTTACAAGTCCTAAAACAAGCCATAACAAATCAACCTCCAATTTGAGAGACAAAATTTCTCCCTTTTATATTTCAATTGAAAATCATGATGTTTCACTTCATAATTGTTTAGTTGACACTAGCACAACCAATAATATTATGCCACTGGCAGTCATGGAGGCATTGGGCATGAACTGTACCAAATATTATGAGACTGGTGAAAGTATATATGAATTTGATTCTAGACAAGTGCCAACTTATGGAGAAATCAAGGACTTTTATGCTTGGATCACGACGGCTCAACATATTATTACAGTTTTCAATATTATTGTGGTGGACCTTCCTCTGACATATGGAGTTGTTTTGGGAAGAGATTGGTCATCCATGGTCGGGGGATACATAATGAACGATGGAAGTTGCATGATGCTTCTAGGAAAAGAAGGAGCAATGATTAAGGTGCCCCATGAACCTAGGAAACCCTTATCTTTTAAAAAGAATAATAATGAATTAATGG
>JASDQU010751235.1:13587-33633 GCA_032191745.1 Picea mariana | reverse complement strand
GCTTGTCTTTCCTTCCTTCTCATGCGGTGCTCCAAAGAATCCAATGGTGTATTTTTCATCTTTATGAGTTGTCCACGATCCTTCTTCCTTTCTAATCTGTCATCCTCAATCTCCTCATCCAATGGCTTGCTTCCTTTTACTTCGCTCCATATTTTCTGTTCTTTTTCTCACTTTGGCCCAATAACAGTCACTGTGTCTTCCACATAGTTCACGATTTGCCTTTTCTTCCTTGATCTTCACTTACTTTCATAATGAAGGAACAACACCCATCATATCCAATAATATCCCAATTATGCTTCCCGACATGTATGAACTCTTCAATATTAACAACAAAACCATTATAGCATGAAGGACTAAAATTATCCAACACTTCTTCACTTTCCACATCACAAGGTAAAGAATCATTAAAAATTTGGGAAAGGAAACAACTCACCTTGATTTCTTGTTTTTTTTGCAGGAGCTTCAAGTATTTGGTTAACTTCATCAAATGGGATACTTTCTTCCACATCTTCAATTTTACAAAAAGGAGGATTTACCTTGCCCGAGGGTTCCATTTCTTCTTCCTTCTTGGAATCATAAAACAAGGCATTATCAAGATCTCGAGAAGGAAGGTGACTAACATCATTTTCTTCTTCTTATGTAGGGGGAAAAGGCTCATGGATGGCTTCATCATAGGGAGGATCACATATTGATACTTCATCATCGTGCTTAGGTTCCATCTCCTCAACTACGTCATCATTATTCTTTGCAGAAAAATGAGTATTCCTTTGTTCTTCCTTGTGGGATTTGAAAACCTCATCAATATATTTCCCCTTAGCCTCTTGTTGGTCAATGATTTGTTCCCCTTCTTCTTGGAAATAAGAAGTAAAGGTCTCAAGGGAAACTAATCTCTCCAAACTAAGACTGTATGGGGTACCTTTGGGGTTATCAACTTTGGTTTCTAAAGAGAAAATGTGTTTTCCCTTAGATAAGGAGATCTTCTCCTTGATTTGCATGGCCATGTAATAGGCATCATTGATTGTTTTTGGCCCATTTTTATTTAGGAGGAACCCTAAATGCACTAAGAGTGCATTGGTATAAATATACATGAGGTATTTGTCTCCAGGATAATGGCTTCTAGGAATCTGATATAGCAATCTCTCAAACCTATTTTGGAAATCCTTGACAATCTCATTCTAAGTTTGTTTTATATATTCGAGTCTTTTCAGTAAAATTTGGATATATTCCAATTTAATACGCCATTTTTTGAGAAATGTTTCTTCTAATTGGTTCATAGATGTGATGCTAGCAACAGAGAGATCATCATACCATTTCCTAGCTCTGCCATGAAGAGTGGTAGAGAAAAGTTTCATTGCCAAATCTTCAACATCATCACTAATACGGTGGACTTCAAAGAAAGCCCAAAAATCATTCATGTGATTGTCGGCTCTAACCCCATCACTACCAGTTAATCTAGGGAGCCATTTTTCGTACTTCGGGGGCATTTGTCGAGGGTATCCCAAGATTTTACTCATGCCTAAAGTTTTGAAGTTTCATGGGTCCCATTGAGAATTCATGGTTGGCTTCATCATTAGTGGAGTTACCAGATAATTTTCTTAAAATTATCAAAGGGATGAGGGGATCACCCTCAGTGGAGTCACCAAGTAAGATTGTAAGAAAATTTCTTTGGATAAAGGCTTACCAAAAAAGTGTCATTTGAAGAATATTGACTCAGTTTTCCCCAACAACAATGCCAAAATGTTATCACACAATTTGTACTTTGATTAAAGGAAAGATAAAATGGAAGTCAAATTGGCGTAACTTAAGGTTATCCTATCACTGTCACCTCAATAGGATTCCTCTTTCTATTTAGGGTTGTAGACCCAGGGGAGACATCCCCGGTGACCTGGGGCTTTGAGAAGGCAAGGTCAAAAAGGATATTAAAAGGTCCCCTCTCACAATTCACCACTGATCAAAAAGTCTCGGGTTTTATAACCAATGAAGTGATAATATATGAAGATGTACCTGCCCAGAACAAATCAACAAGAAACCATATATTGTGTAAGTACAACTTGTTGTTAGCACTTCATAACCCACAAACTTTCTCAATAAATGCAATTCTCTGATATAATGATGAAGTAAACATAAATGTATAGAAACAATAATTATAAGACAATACTGAAGGATAGGATCTTGTCACTAAGAGGGGGGGGGTGTGAATCAGTGACACAACAATTATATCAATTTTTCATTTATTAATGCACACAAAATTTTAACACAATATTTTATCATGGAACCCAATTGGGAAAACCACAAACTATTTTCTATTAACTGCAAAACTTGTTTTACATGTTACATAGAAGGAAGATGTACTTCCTTTTCGATAAGCACCAACTGATCAGGATGCACCCACACCCTGGTTCATGAGCACCAACTAGTAAGAGGATACGACCCCCTGTTTTGTCAGCTACAACTGAAAAGGAAGCACCAACTCCTTATGCAGGCACCAACCTGCCCTTACACCGCCCAACCACCCTTAATACATAAGTATATTCAATTTTTCTTCCTATAATCTGCTTCATCTTTTGATCTTCTGATCTGGACTACAAAGTCACATTCTTCTCACCTCTCTTTCTTGTTTATATATTCTTCAAAACGGCATGAGTGTTATACATAGTGTCCCTTTATTTGGAGCATCACACATTTTCATTTAACTTAGCCATAATCACAGTTTTAACATCTTTATCATGAAGTTTTTTCATAAATTGATCATAGGCATGGATCAATTTTTATCCTTTAAACTTGATCCTGAATATTAGTTTTTTTCACAGAAACCAAATTCTGCAGAGGCGCTTCCTTCAAACCGTCACATATGATCGAGTGTTACAGAACCACGGGCTTACCAATTACAGTGACGTATCATAATTTCCTTTTTAAACTCTTATGTCATATGACCATCGATGGTGACCAAATTCTAGGTCAAGCGAGTTCTTGAGCACTCATCAAATAAACGGTCACGATTCACTCTTCTGATGTGATGGACGGCCTATGGAACTTTGCACTTCAGAACTTCGGGTTTTCAACATTTCAAAACTTCTGAATCAGATTTTTCGAACAGATCGAATGGTTAGCATCTATTTTGTGGAAATGTATCAATCATTAGATTTGATTCTTTACAAGGCTTAATCTGGCGGCCCGGACTTAATCAAGCGTTGAGATGGATGGCCACCATTTACTTCAGGTCTTTGGACTTCAGAGATTTCAGATCTCAACACCTTCTTTCCTCTGGAGTGATCACCTGCTATGGTAATTCATAATACGGTGGAGACCGCTTGTTGTTGGTTAACATTTCAGCTTACACTATCCTTCCATTGTAGTAGATCGACGGTCGAGAATGCACCTCACACCAGATCGACGGTCGAGATCTCCTTCGGGTCTCCATAATTCGTAGATTTTGAGTCTCAAACCTTTTATTTCCTCTGGAGTAATGTCACTTACTTACATCACTTGATGACGTGTCATGATCCTAGTATCTGCCACGTGTCACTTGGATTTTTTATTTTCACGTACCTGAAATGTTGAATCAACTTGACACTTGTCATTGTTTGATTACGCCACGTGTCCTTGCTGAAGTAGTCTTGATGACTTGTTCATACTAACGTGGTCTGTTGAGTGTCCTTACTGACATGGTTTGCTGACCAACAGACCTGATCCAACGGTCCTCGTATGTCCTCCAAATCCGATTGTCCTTATTCATTTTGGATTTCTGGGCTTCGGGTATTCCAAATCTCAAACTTTCTGGAGCGTAAACTCCTCGCATATTTATACCCAAAGTGAAATATGTTCATTCAATCTGGATATTAGATCAACGACTCAATCTATTTATGGTGCTTCTCTACTAGCTTATCCTGTCCTTCCACTCAGAATGATCCAACGACTGACGAAGATTCACATTTCAGGGATTTCAAATCTCAACTTTCCGAAGCGTAACCTCCTCGCAGCTTTAGACCCGAAGCGAATGTTTTTCATTGATCAGGGTCTCAGATCGACAACTCGATCTGTCTACAGTGTTTCTCTTCTATCTTATCTTATCATTCCACTTTAACATGATCCGATGGATGACGGGAATTTGCATAATCGAATTCTCAATCGTTTTTCTCGCTTATCCTGTCCTTCCACTCAAAAGTGATCCAACGGTTGTAAAGATTCTTGAAGAAGATCCATGATCAATAATGATCGTGCAACCAGAATCTGCGAGTGTTTTAACTCGTCACCCAAATCTACAATGGGAATATGTGTGCTATTGGAGAGTGAAACACAATCGTTGATCTTTGAATCTATAAGATCGGACGATCCTAAATAATTGCAGGATTGGAACAAGTGTGATGTTTAATTCTCTTTTCAATCTCCGCAATCTATCCCTGTCATAGATTTGGCGATTGTGCATTCGATGGTTATGATTTAATCTAACTTAAGCTAGTTGTTTATTGAATCAACCGCATTTGTAGATCTTTGAAGCTATGAGATCTGACAATCTCGACGGATTGCAGGATTGTAACTAGCGAGTAGTTTAATTATGTTTCTTATCTCTACAATTTATCCCTACCGTAGATTTGGAAATTGTGCATCAAAGGTCTTCATTTGTTCTACATTTCATCGTGCCATACTTGCTGAGTTTCAACGCACCATCTCTTCTAATATTGATCTCTTCATTTTCTAACCCTCTTGAGAATTTATCATAGGAACATTGTTGATCCTATCGTGATCAACAATAATCACGATTTTCTTCAGCCTTAAGGTGATGGTCTTTTGTCAATTCTTTTTCTTCATGAGATTAACCTTGCTACTATGCTTACTATGACCGTTGACATCAATGACAACACATGAATGAAAATATGTCCAACAACCTCCCCCTTTGTCATTGAGGGAAACACACCAACTTTATAAACAATCTACCCATGTGGTAATGCTTCTGTCCTCTGAAGTTACTCTCCCCCTTTGGCATCAATGGAAAAGGGTTTGTTCTCCTTTGATCTGTCTGTATAAATACTTCTTTGATCAATGGAAACTCCTCCTACAATCACACTTTTCCTGTCATAACTGCATGACTCCTTCTGACATTGATTGTTGTCTCCCCCTGAATAGGTGCCAAATGATGTATTATTTTCTTGAGATATTTTAGGTTGGATGAAGGATTACTCCCAATTTTTTTCTAAGATATTCAAATACATATCTGCTTAAGGTTTTTGTGAAAATATCTGCCACCTGTTCTTGTGTTGGAACATATTCTAATTTGATGTTCTTATTTTCAAAATGATCTCTTAGATAGTGGTACTTTATGGGAATGTGTTTCGATTTTGAATGTTGGATAGGGTTCTTAGAGAGACTATAGTGCTTGTATTATCACAGTGGATACTAGTAGGTTCTTCAAATATTATTTTGATGTCTTGTAGGGTTTGTTTCATCCATTCCACTTGTGTGAAACATTTTGCTGCTGCAATATACTCAGCTTCAGTGCTAGACAGAGAAATTGAGGATTGTTTCTTGCTTATCTAAGAAACCAGTGATTCTCCCAAAAAGAATGCTCCTCCACTTATACTTTTTATGTCATCTACACTTTCTTCCCAATCAACATCTGAATAGGCTTTTAAATTGAATGAATCCTTGATAGGATACCACAAACCAAGATCTATGGTTCCTTTCAAATACCTAAAGATTATTTTTACAGCTTGAACATGGCTCTCCTTTGGTTTTGATTGGAATCTAGCCACCATCCCAACAACTTGCTTGACATCAGGTCTGGAAGCTGTTACATAGAGCAAACTGCCAATCATTTATCTGTAGTGTTTTGGATCTACAGCTTTGGACTCATCATCCTTGCTTAGTTTTCATCCAACTATCATAGGTGTACTAACAGGTTTGCAATCCTCTAACTGGAATCTCTTAAGCATATCCTTAACATATTTAGACTGATGGATAAAGACTCCTCTTTTGGACTTTATTATTTGTAATCCAAGGAAGAAATTCAGTTTGCCAAGCAAAGACATTTCAAAATCTTGATGCATCATCTTAGAAAATTCCTTGGTCATTTTTTCATCATCACTACCAAATATAATATCATCAACATAAAATTCCACAATGATCATGTTATTACCATCAATTTTGCAATAAAGATTGTTGTCTGTTGATCCCCTTTTGAGGCCTTCTTTTTGTAAATAAGAGTCTAGCCTTACATACCATCCTCTAGGTGCTTGTTTTAGCCCATAGAGTGATTTCTTTAGTTTACAGACATAGTCTCCTTTGTTGGTTAATTGGAACCCTTATTTTTGCTCAATATAGACTTCCTCTTCTAAATTTTCGTTGATAAATGCTGACTTGGCATCCATTTGGTACACTTTAAATTTTCTATAAGTGGTGAAAGCTAAGAACATCCTAATTGCCTCTAATCTGGCCACAGGTGCAAATGTTTCTTCATAGTCTACTCCTTCAACCTGAGCATACCCTTTACATACTAATCTAGCTTTCTTCCTGATTACTTTCCCATCTTCATTCATTTTATTTTTATATACCCATTTAGTTCCAATGACATTTTTATTTTTTGGTCTTGTAATTAGCTCCCAAGTTTGATTTTTTTTTATTTGGTCCAATTCTTCATTCATATCTTTGATCCAATTATCATCTTTACATGCCTCTTTGATTGAGGTAGGCTCAACATGTGACAACAATGTTATTTATGTTTGATACAATAGTTGTCTTCTTGTGTGCACTCCATCATTCATATCTCCAATAAACAGTTCTTCAGGATGATTCTTTTGAGTAATTCTTGAGGGTGTCTTTGTATCTCTTCTTGGGAATTCTTCTTGTATCTCTCCATCTTGACTATCTTATTCAATTTCACTAGTATCCATATCATATTCTTCCCTTTCTTTTTTATTCTCTTCTACTTCTTCTAGTTGTGTGATGAATGTCACATCATCATCTTCATATTCATTTTTAGGTATAGTTTCTTGATTTTTGATCCTTATTGTTTTTAGGTCATCCACCTTGACATCTGCACTCTCAGAAATATTATGTGATCTAATATTTTAGAATCTGTATGCTTTCTTGTTTGAAGCATATCCAAGAAAAATACCTTCATCAGATCTGGCATCAAATTCTCCAAGACTCTCATCTAGTCTTTTGATGTAGCATTTACTTCCAAATACCTTGAAGTATTTTACTGATGGAGCTCTTCCAAACCATAGTTCACAAGGGTTCTTATCACTATTAACCCTGAGTTGACCTATGTTCAATATGTATATTGTTGTTCTTACAGCTTCCCTCCAATATCCATCTGACAATTTTGCTTCATTGAGCATAGTCCTTGCAGCCTCCTGAACTATTCTATTCTTTCTCTCAGCAATCCCGTTTTGTTGAGGTGTTCTGGCAGCAGAGAATTGTCTTTTTATTCCATGGATTTCACAGAAGAGATCAAACTCTTTTGAGGTGAATTCACCACCATTTTCTGATTTAATACATTTGATTTTTGTCTCCTTTTCATTTTCAACAAGGGTTTTAAAGGCTTTGAATTTGTTGAGTGCTTCTGATTTTTCTTTGAGAAAACATATCCAACTCATTCTAGTAAAGTCATCAATGAACAACATAAAGTAAGACTCTCCTTGCAAACTCTTGGTCCTCGTAGGTTCACATAGGTCAGTGTGAACAAGATATAAAGGTTTAGAGGTTGTGTATTCTTTTGCCTTCAACCTTATTCTAGTTTGCTTCCCTAGTTGACAGTGTCTACACATATCATTTGAGGGGTTTATGATCTTTGGCAAGTTTCTTACTGCACCAAGGTTATTGAATTTCATGAGATTGTCAAAGTTAATATGCCCCAACCTTCTATGTCATAGCCAACTTTCATCTACTGAATTTATATGACACTCCTCATTCAATTTTGCATCTAGTATATATACATTTTCAGGAGTTCTAGGAGCAGTACCAACTAATTTTCCTGTGTCTTCTCTCCTAATCTCACATTTTTGGGAATCAAAGATGCAGAAGTGCCCCTGATCACAGGTTTGACTAACACTTAATAAACTAGGCTTCAGTTTTTCGGTAGGTAGCACATATATGGCCTTTGTCTTTTCCCAAGCTCACAATGCCTTTCCCAAGTATGTTACTTGAAGAATTATCACCAAATGTAACTTTACCTTTTTGTTTCTTTAAGTCTAAAAAATTTTCCTTGTTACCTGTCATATGTTTTGAGCACCCACTGTCAACATACCAGAGATCCTTTTTATCTTGAACTTTTAGGGCAATAAGACATTCCTTTTTTGATGTTTTTTCTCTCCAAAGTTTCTTTTGCTCTCTAATGAACTTTGGTTGTTCTGAGACTTCCATTAATATTCAATTAATGGCCTTATGTCCATGGATATGAAATCCGAAGCATTGTAATTCCTCTTCTTGTGGAGTTGAAAAGGAGTTATAGTTTCTACTTTTAACTCGATTTGTTGCTTTTTTATCCTTAAGGGTATAGTTCTTAACCTTCAGATTTTTATTTCTATATGCTCTACAATTTATAGATTTGTGTCCTAAATTAGAGCATGCAAAGCAATAACCAAGGAAAATGCGAGGATACCTGTTTTAATAAAACTTCTTTGGTATTGTCTTGTCTTCATTCCTGATCGGTGGAAGTAATCTTCTGGAGTTCTAATCATTACTTATCTTCTCTTCATTTTTCTTCTTGAATGTACTAAGGAGAGTATCTACATAAGATTTTGAGTTAACATGGATTTTCTTTCGAGAATAACCTATTCCATTTTTATTAACTGAATCCATTTGCATGGTAATAATCTTATCTAATATTTTAGAGCTATTTTCAGATTTTGTTTGAATGATTTTTGCATCCAGTTCCTTTTTTAGATGAACTATTTCTTCCTCCATTCTTTCACAAGTTATTTGTTTTTCCTTAAGATACTTTTCCATACTTTCTTCGATTTTATTTGCTTCTAATATTTTTTTTTTTTCAGATTGCTCATGAGTTTTTCCATCTCCTTTTCTTCTTGTTCATGTTTTTCCTTTTGTTCAACTACAAAAATTTTCAATTGTCTATATCTGGTTTTGTATTTTCTTAATTCATCCAAGGAATTGAGAATTTCTTCCTCCGTATTAACTTCTACTTCATCTTCTAACTCCTTCTCATGTTTAATTTCTTCTATCTCATTAGATTCTTCAATACCTAAGAAAATGACTTCATCATCATCAGATTCATCGTTGTCACTAGACTCTGACGAGCTGTTGTTTTCTTCTTTTGAGTAGAAATTATTTTTCCCTTTGTAAAACCTTTTCTTGTAGTTGGGTTTTTCCTTCTTCTTGTATTGTTTGGTTTTATTTTCTTTGTCTTCAGGGTCCTCCTTGGGATAGGGAAACTTGGACGCAAAATGACCAACTTTGCCAGAGTTAAAACATTTGAAAGGAAGCTTGCCTTTGTACTTCCATGATCCTTTCTGAAGTTTTCTAATGAAATTGGTTTCTTCCACATTGGATTCTTCATGATGGTAGGATTGAAGTTTTTTCTTATGATTTATATTTGTCTTAGATGCTTTGAAAATCGTTTCATCTTTTGTTGATTTATCATTCCCTGTTCTCATTTCATATGTTGTAAAAATTCCATGGAGCTGATCAACTATGAGTGTGTCTAGATCAGATCTATCTTCAATTGAAGAAATATTTGCATCATATCTCATAGGTAATGATCTTAGTATTTTTTTCACAATGGGTTTATCTGTAATCTCTTCTCCTACTGCTCTAATTGAGTTAAGCACTTCATCTACCCTATGAAAGTACTCAGCAATATTTTCTTCTTCTTTCATTTTCAGATTTTCAAATTGAGATCTATAGGTCTTTAGTTTGGCTTCTTTGACTTTGTCATCTCCTTCATATACAACCTCCAACTTGTCCCGGATTTCTTTGGTTGATTTGCAATGMATAACCTTCACACATTTAGAATTAGTTAACCCTGCTAGAATTCCATTAACTGCTCTTGAGTTGTCATTACAGATTTTTTTTCCTGCAGCGTCTTTGGGTGAAGTAGTTGGTGCAGTGTAACCATCTACAACAGATTKCCAGATATCAAAACCAAGATCCAACAAGAATTTTTTCATTCTTATTTTCCACAAGGCATAGACTCCTCCATTGAAAAATGGTGCTTTGTTGTTGGACATTCCTTCTTGTTGATCCATCTTCAAGATCTACCTTTAAGTTTGTTAGACTATGCTGAAGGAACCCTCTCTAATACCAATTGAAGGATCATATATTGTCATTGAGAGGGGGGGGTGAATCAGTGACACAACAATTATATCAATTTTTCTTTTAATAATGCACACAAGAATTTTAACACAGTATTTTATCGTGGAACCAAATTGGGAAAACCACAAACTCTTTTCTATTAACTGCAAAATTTGTTTTACATGTTACATAGAAGGAAGATGTACTTTCTTTTCAATCAACACCAATTTATTAGGATGCACCCACACCCTAGTTCACCAACACCAACTGGTAGGAGGCTACAACCCCCTGTTTAGCCAGCTACAACTAACAAGGAAGCACCAACTACCTTTGCAGGCACCAACCTGCAATACATAAGTATCTTTAGTTTTTCTTCCTAGAATCTGCTTCATCTTTTGATTTTCTGATCTAGACTGCAGAGTCACATTCTTCTCACCTCTCTTTCTTGTTTATATATTCTTCAAAATGGCATGAGTGTTATAAACAGTGTCCCTTTATTTGGAGCATCGCACCTTTTCATTTAACTTAACCATAATCACAGTTTTAACATCATTATCGTGAATGTTTTTCATAAATTGATAATAGGTATGGACCAGTTTTAATCCTTTAAACTTGATCTTGAATCTCAGTTATTTTCACAAAAACCAAATTCCGCAGAGGCACTTCCATCAAACCATCACATATGACCTAGCTTTATAGAACCATGGGCTTACCAATTACAATGATGTATCATAATTTTCTTTAAAAATATTATGTCATATGACCATCAGCGGTGACCAAATGCTAGGCCAAGCGAGTGCTTGAGCGCTCATCAAATAAATGGTCATGATTCACTCTTATGACGTGATGGACGGTTGATGGAACTTCGCACTTTGGAGCTTCGGGTTTTCAACATTTCAAAACTTCTGAATCAGATTTTTCGAACAGATCGGACGTTAGCGTCTATTTCGCGGAAACGTATCAATTGTTAGATTTGATTCTTTACAAGGCCTAATCTAATGGCCCAGACTTAATCAAGCATTGAGATGGATGGCCACCATTTACGTTGAGTCTTCAGACTTAGGATATTTCAGATCTCAACAACTTCTTTCCTCCGGAGTGATCACCTACTATGGTAAGTCATAATATGGTGGAGACTGCTTGCTATCGTTTAACATTTCATCTTACACTATCCTTACACTATAGTAGATCGATGGTCGAGAATACACCTGACACCAGATCAATGTTCGAGATCTCCTTTAGGTCTCTAGACTTCATATATTTTGAGTCTCAAAACCTTTCTTTCCTCCAGAGTGATGCCACTTACTTACGTCACTTGATGATGTGTCATGATCCTAGTAGCTTCCATGTGTCACTCGGATTTGTGATTTGCATGTACCTGAAATGCTGAATCAACTTAACACTTGTCATTATTTGATTGCACCACATTTCCTTGCTGACATAGTCTTGTTGACTTGTTCATGCTAATGTGGTCTGCTGAGTGTCCTTGCTGACGTGGTTTGTTGACCAATAGCCTTGATCCAACGGTCCTCGTATGTCCTCCAAATCTAAAGGTCCTTATTAATTTCAGATTTCTGGGCTTTGGGTATTCCAAATCTCAAACTTTTTGGAGTGTAAACTCCTCACATCTTTATACCCGAAGTGAAAGATGTTCGTTCGATCTGGATCTTGGATTAATGGATCAATCTTTTTACGGTGCTACTCTACTAGCTTATCTTGTCCTTCCACTTAGAATGATCCAACAACTGACAGAGATTCACATTTCAGGGATTTCAAATCTCAACTTTCCTGAGTGTAACCTCCTCACATCTTTAGACCCAAAGCGAATGTTGTTCATTGATCAGGGTATCAGATCGACGACTTGATCTATCTGTAGTTCTTCTCTTATAGCTTGCCCTATCCTTCCACTTTAACACAAATCGATGGCTGATGGGAATTCGCATAATCGAATTCTCAATCGTTTTACTTCCTTATCCTCTCCTTCCACTCAAAAGTGATCCAACGGTTGTGAAGATTCTTGAAGCAGATCCATGATAAAGAATAATTACACAACCACAATCTTCGAGTGTTTTAACTCATCACCCAAATCCACAATGGGAAGATGTGCGCTATTGGAGAGTCAACCATAATCGTTGATATTCAAAGATATAATATCGGAAGGTCCTGACTAATTGCGGGATTGGAACAAGAGTGATGTTTAATTCTCCTTTCAATCTCTGCAATCTATCCCTACCGTAGATTTTGCAATTGCGCATCTGATGGTTATAATTTAATCTGAATTAAGCTGGTTGTTTGTTGAATCAACCACAGTCGTATATATTTGAAGCTATGAGATCTGATGATCTCGACGGATTGCGGAATTGTAACTAGCGAGTAGTTTAATTCTTCTTCTGATCTCCGCAATTTATCCCTACCGTAGATTGGGCAATTGTGCATCAACGGTCTTGATTTGTTTTGCATTTCATCGCGTCATACCTGCTGAGTTTCAACGCGCTATCTCTTCTGAGCTTTATCTATGCATTTTCTAACCCTCCTGAGCATTTATCATAGGAAAATTTTTTATCCTTTCGTGATCAACAATAATCACGAGTTTCTTCATCCTTAAGGTGATGTTCTTCTGTCGAATTTTTTTCTTCCTGAGATTAACCTTGCTTCTTTGCTTACTCTGACAGTTGATGTCAATGACAACACATGAATGATAATATTTCTAACAAATAATTCACAATTAATGCCTTATAAAAGCTTCAAAATGACCAAGAATAATCAAAATGACCAAGAATAACATTCATCAGAAGCAAATAAGACAATGCATTAATCAACTTTTCAATTTCTTTTAGAAGATTTTAATGCTGCAAAATATGGTTGTATCTTAATTTAGTAACAAAAACAATAATGTTCATAGTTTAGGCTATTATAATGTTAGAAACGGTTATTACGAAGCTCAAGGTGTAGGTTTTGATGGTTGTTTTGATCAATCACTCAATAAGAAGTCTTTAGACTAGTTCCTTTAGGGTAGATGGAGTCAATTAGGTGAAAGAAAATTTTGAAGGGAATGATGATAGTGGGAGAGTCAAAGATAAGTTTGGAGTGTTGGTAACCCAAGGCTCCAACTATAAAACCCTAGGGGAAACTAGGTATTAAGGTGTAGGTAACCCTAGGCCTTAGTAGATTTTCTTCCCTCTTTAACTCAATGATGAAGAAAATAAAGGCTAAGATGAAGAAATAAATACTAGGGTGTTGCAATGGCAAGGCCCTAGCAAATGCTTCAAGAAAATTGGCTTCTTGACAAGATCTAGTAGGTGAAGGATTTTAAAGCTATGACAATAACATGTTCTAGACTTCCTAGGGTTTTAAACAAGCAATTTCATAATCTTAATGTAAAATGCAAGATAACATAACTATAACCATTCAACTAAGAATAATTGCAAAAATTTCACTTACATACATCAAGAATCATCAAGAAAAACCCTAGTTGAACACTTCCACCAAGAAACTTGCCAAAATACTCCAAAATTTAGCCTTCCTCAACAAGTGCGCCTAAAATTTCAGCCAAGTAACCCTAGATAGGGCGCAAATTTCAGACTTCACAAGTGTGAGTGAAATATGATGAATAATACAAGGGATGAAACCCTTATTTATACAATATTCATGACTAGAAGTAGGTCAAAAAAGGTCGACATGGCTAGTTACATGTAATATCCAGTTTTTACATTAAATTTCATAATAAAACCCTAAATCAAGTTGTAAAGATGATGTCATTCCCTTTTAGGTTGATGTTAGGCCTTATTAGGGAAACATTGGCCTCCAAGAGTGATCCATATGGATGGCGGTGGCCTCCCACCTATTCCAACTAGTTCATTTTGGCAGTTTTCCAGTTTGGCAGTTTTTTTCCTAGTTTTCAGGTCCCTGACTTGTGGGGCCATTTTGAGGCCCTAAACAACGTTTTTAGAGATAGGCACAGTTGAAAATGCCCTTTAATAGATCAAACCAAAATGTGTATTCCTCGGATAGACCTTTCCAACGGGTTGTCATGCACCTAAAACGGAGATTGTATGCAAAAGTTACGACCCCGAGAAGTTGACCGACTAACTTACCCAAACGGGGCCCACGTGACTTTTGGCGCTTCATGTCCTAGGGTTAGGTTTTTGGATTTCTAGGGTTTTTGACATTCCTGTTTATTGTAAAAATGCCTTCAGAGCCTCATTGTAAGGATCTTCTTGCGAATGAGCACAACCGTCACATCTCTTCTCAGAGATAAGCCGCCACCATTCCAGCAAGCTTGTTTTCTGCTGCATTTTACAGTTTCATCTTATTTCCTTATTGAATAGAAAACCAGTTTTACTGTATCTTTGTTATTCTGTGTTAAGCATATTTTAATAATCTGTATTCATTTTGTTTTGCTCATAAAATCCGGATCAATGGTATCAGAGCGGTCTACTCCTTTTCGTCTTAATGCATGTCCCCAACGAGGTCAGGGTACAAAGAATTGGGTCTCGAGCTTGTTTCTCTTGAGGAAAAAATCTCTCGCACGCCCAAACGACCTCTCATGGAAAGAGAAAATAAATATGACAGGATAGGAGATCCTTTCAAAATGTTGCTTGAGGAATCCCTCATGCAATAGAGGAACGAGATGATGGATAGTTTCGCGCAAATCCTTCAGCGGCTACCAACAAGTAACGCATCTTCCTCGAGTAGAGGTGTCGCCCCCTTCAAGGTACAAATCAACTTTGATATTCCTATATTTGAAGGTCAGATAGATGCAGATGTTGTAGAAAATTGGTTGAATCTACTAGAAGGGTATTTTTCTGTCCATAACTATTCAAATAAAGAAAAAATTACTTTTGCACTCCTCAAATCTGTTCCCCATGTCAAATATCGGTGGGAAACTTTCTGTGAGCAAAATGAAATAGAGGAACCCTCATTATTTACAGTCACATCCACCTGGGAATCCTTCAGGGATTCTATTAAGGAACAATACTACCCTATCGAAAGTGACTTGTATACCAAATGGACCACACTGTGGCAAGAAAGAGACCAAGCAGTGCCAGATTTCACAAATATCTTTCATACCCTATGCACCAATCTGGGTATCAAAGATTTAGAGCGATATCTGATGCTCAAGTATCATGGTGCTCTGCATAGATACATCCATATAGAAATGGAATTTATGGACATCTCATCCTTGGGCACATCCTATTGATATATCATCCAAATCGAGCAGAACCTCAAACAAATGATGCGAAAATTTGGGCCTGGTAACCCCTCGCAGCAAAAGCCAGGAAAAGGCGGCCCCAGCCTACAGAACAAAGGATAGAGAAAATATGGATAGTATTAGGACAACCAGTCCAAGTCACAAGAAAAGAAGGACACCAGAAAGACAAAGAAGGATACCAGGAAGTGGTGCAACTTCCATAAGAGCCCTTGGCATAACACTGTTGATTTTCACTCAAAGAAGTCACTGGTGGCTGAAGTGAAAGCCCCTGAATCAGATGTAGGTTATCGTGTAGTCCTCGTAAAGACAAAGAAGGATACCAGGAAGTGGTGCGACTTCCATAAGATCCCTTGGCATAATACTGTTGATTGACGCTCAAAGCAATCGCTGGTGGCTGAAGTGAAAGCCTTTGAATCAGATGCGGGTTCTGACTCTGAGTCATAACCAGAAAGGGGAAGACGGATCATTGACATAGAGCTGAGTGCCACTTTTGCTACCACCAAGCTCTAGCCTAATGAACCATACAAGCTAGAAGAAGGCGAGCGCCTTTTCCATTCATAGATGTGGGTAAAAGGCACCTTGCTGCACTTCATCATTGATAGTGGTAGCCAGAAGAACCTCAACTCAGCAGAGGTCGTCAAGTGGCTGGACCTACCAACAACGCCGCACCCACAGCCCTACACAATTGGATGGCTCCACCAAGGAAGCGATCTCCACGTCAGCCAACAGTGTCGACTCTCGTACGACATCAAGCCCTTCAAAGACGAGGTATTGTGTGATGTTTCTCCTCTCGAAGTTTGTAATGATCATTTGGGCCAACCTTATTTATGGAAACACCATGTTGTATATGAGTCTAGGCCTCATAGTTTTATTATTACTTTGAACAAGAAATTGTACAGGATACCCGAGGCAGACCCTCCTAGTGTTATTTCCTTGATATCTTCCAAGAAATGCAAGAAGGTCATCTCTCAGACCAGGAAATTTGTCTTCTTCGTGATTCACTCTCAGAGTAAGAGAAATATCGTAGCCACATCCAAGGCCTCTGCGGCCGATCTCTCCACACAATAGAAGAAAGTGGATAAGGTCATGGAAGAACACTCAGATGTCTTCTCCTCTCCTACCGAGGTACCTCTGCACTGTCAGGTCAAGCATCCCATCGATCTAACCCCAGGCGCACCGCTACCCAATGGGCCGGTCTATCGCCGCTCTCTGTTAGAAAATGAGGAGATCAAGGGGCAGATCCAAGAACTTATCCACAAGGGGCACATTCTTCCCAGCTCATCACCTTGTGGGAGCCCAATCATACTAGTGTAGAAGAAAGACTGGACCTGGCGACTCTGCATTGATTACTGAACCCTGAATAAAATCACAGTCTGGAACCGATACCTGATTCCCTAAATCGACGACCTCCTTGATCAGCTCACGGGGGCCAAATACTTTAGTAAGATTGATCTGAAGTCTGGCTACCACCAGGTCCCAATAGAACATACAGATGTATGGAAGACTACCTTCAAGTCAAAAGAAGGTCTTTTTGAATGGTTGGTCATGCCCTTTGGTTTGACAAATGCTCCAATAACTTTTATGAGGATGATGGATGATATCCTGCGACCTTTCACCAGTACTTTTGTAGTGGTGTATCTGGATGGCATCCTCATCTACAGCAAGACTTGGGCAGAACATTTGCAGCATATTCAGTAGGTTCTGCACACCCTGCGACAACACAAACTATATGCAAACTTGGAAAAATGCTCCTTCGGTATGGACAGGGTCCACTACTTAGGCTACATCATTGATCATCATGGTGTGCATGTGGATCCAACCAAGATCCAGGTCATCCGTGACTGGCCATCCCCAACCACACTCTCTAAGCTTTGGAGCTTCTTGGGCCTCACCAATTTCTATCGCAGGTTCGTGTTGGGATTCTCTTATATCGCATGGGCCCTCAACCAAGTAACCATGGGTGGCGTTAAGGAAAAATTTTTGTGGGGCCTGTCCCAACAACAAGCCTTTGATGAATTGAAGCAGTGCTTGTGCTCATCCCCGGTACTTTCATTACCATACCTACAACATCCCTTTGAGATTGAGATAGATGCTTTAGACTATGATGTGGGCGTTGTTCTCACTCAATATGGCCACCCCATGGCATATCATAGTGAGATGCTATCAGATGTTGTCCATAAGTACCCTACTTACGACAAAGAAATGTACTCCATTGTGCAAGCCTCCCGCCAGTGGAGACATTACATTCTGGGGAAGGAGACAATCATCCAAACTGATCACAAGCCACTACAATTCATGCAGACCCAAGGCAAATTGTAGAATGACTACCATCATAAGTGATCCACATACTTAAAATAGTTCCACCTCAACATCAAGTATAAAACATGCAGTACCAACTAAGTTGTCAATTGCCTCAGCTGACCTTCAGTCGTGGCACTCACCATGGTGTTAAACTCTTACGGCCATGAGACCTCTGGATGGCCCCACCTCTATGATATAGACCCCGACTTCTCCACCACCTACCAAATGTTGGGAGAAAAATCAGTGGTCGCTAATTTCCATCTTCAGGATGGGTTGTTGTGTCGTCTGGGCCATCTCTACATTCCATCAAGTGAGTGCGCGAAGCTGATATGGGAAGCTCACTATAGTGGGGTGGCAGGACACTTTGGCTTTGAAAAGACAGTGGCAATGCTGCAAAAACATTTCTACTGGCCGAAACTTCGACAGGATGTCGGCAAGTATATCAGGTCCTGCACCGCCTACGCTATTTCCAAACCGAACACTAAGTAATAGGTCCCGAGGACTACATGATAACCCACATCTAATTTAGAGGATTTCACTTCAGCCACTAGTGACTACTTTGAGCGACAATCAACAGTGTTATGCCAAGGGATCTTATGAAAGTCGCACCACTTCCCAGTATCCTTCTTTGTCTTTCTGGTGTCCTTCTTTGCTTAGGGCTTGGACTAGTTGTCCTGATACTGTCCATCTTTGCTCTGTCCTTTGTTCTATAGGTTGGGGCCACCCTTTCCTGGATTTTGTTGCAAGGGGTTCCCAGGCCCAAATTGTCGCATCTTTTGTTTGAGCTTCTGCTCGATTTTGACGGCATATCAATAGGCCATGCCCAAGGACGAGATGTCCATAAATTCCATTTTGGTCTGGATGTATCTATGCAGAGCACCACGGTACTTGAGCACCAGATGTCACTCTGAATATTTGATACCCATCTTGGTGTGTAGGGTATGGAATATATTTGTGAAATCTGGCATTGCTTGGTCTCTTTCTTGTCACAGTGTGGTCCATTTGGTATACAAGTTGTCATAGATTCCAACAGGGTAGTATTGATCCTTAATATCATCCCTGAAGGATTCCCAGGTGGCCGTGACTGTAAATAATGAGGGTTCCTCTGTTTCCTTTTTCTCACAGAAAGTTTCCCACCAATATTTGACATGGGGAACGGATTTGAGGAGCGCAAAAGTAATTTTTTCTCTATTTGAAAAGTTATGGACAGAAAAATACCCTTCTAGTAGATTCAACCACTTGTCTACAACATCCGCGTCTATCTAACCTTCAAATATAGGAATATCGAATTTGATTTGTACCTTGAAGGGGGCGGCGCCTCCGCTCGAGGAAGATGCGTCGCTTGTTGGTAGCCGCCGAAGGATTTGTGCGAAACTATCCATCATCTCGTTCCTCTTTTGCATGAGGGCTTCCTCAAGAAACATTTTGAAAGGATCTCCTATCCCGTCATCTTTATTTTCTCCTACCATGAGAGGTCGTTTGGGCGTGTGAGAGCTTTTGTCCTCAAGAGAAACAAGCTCGAGACCCAATTCTTTGTACTCCAACCTCGTTGGGGACATGCATTAAGATGACAAGGAGCAGACCGCTCTGATACCACTGATACAGATTTTATGAGAAAAACGAAATGAATACAGATTATTAAAAGATGCTTAACATAGAATAACCGGTAAAACTGGTTTTCTATTCAATAAGGAAATAAGCTGAAATTGTAAAATGCAACGGAAAACAAGCTTGCTAGAATGGTTGTAGTGACCATACTAAATTAAATTATAAAATTTAATACAATTTAAAAATATAATTCTTTCTCATACATAAATAATTCATTCACCGGCATATAAGAAAAATATTCAGCAGAGATTAAAATTTATCTATAGCATGAAAATAACTCATCAATTCATAAATAAAAATACCTACCTCTTATGCTAAATCCCGCTGCTCCATTGGTCCAATGCTAAAGTTGAAACTGTGTCAAACACTACCCAAAAACTGTGTTTTCCTCCCTGCCAGCTAGGAGCATCCTGTTCGGCTCCCTAGCTCTAGGATACCATAAGGATATCCTGGTCCCCATGCCCAAAACCCCCAGCAAACCGGTGCTCCCTGAAATAGTTTCCCAAAACAACAAAACCCAACAATAGAACCAGAAAATCTAAAATGACCAGAGCTACAGTCTCCCCTCCCTGATTCTTCCTTCCCCCTCCTCACATGATGCCTTCTTGTCCGCCTCTTTCCCCGTCATATCCTCCCCTTCACTGACTCTCTTCCCCCTCATTAATTTCCTTATCCCT
>JASDQU010751232.1:0-37973 GCA_032191745.1 Picea mariana | reverse complement strand
ATGTTGAAGAAGATCCCACAAAGAAACCTTCAAATATCACACATAATCCATTTAAGAAGTTTAAAAGGAAGGACAAGAAGACCACCATAGTAAAGAGATAAGAAGGAAATCCATCTTGCACTCATTACAAGAAAAGTGATCACGATGATGAACACTGTTGGAAACTACATGCAGAGAAGAGACTAAAACTATTTGGTGGAAGGCAAAAGACAAAAACCATTGCTACAGTGCAAAAATATCTTGGTTTCAATTCAAGAGATGAAGGTAACATCACAATGGTTGTAGTACAAGGTAAAGTGATGTAGACCCCCTATCCCTCCTGAGGGCTGCATGACCTCCCGATCAGGATCTTCTAGTTTGGTGCCAAAATGGCTCTTTTGGTTCTGAGATGGAACCTCCCTCTTCAAATCCACAGGTCATTATCTGTGTTCACCTACATGACCAAGTGATAGGCTCACTCTCTCCACTCCTCATGACTGTGGGGATGACCACAGACTTGGCCCAAAACGTGCGCCGCCTTTCGCGACCCCGAGATTTCCAATATGGCGAGTCCTTGGCTCCTGCAAGTCCCAAAACTTTGATGAGGGATAACGGAGGTTATCTCCTCCCTTTTCCCCAACTCATGTGACCACCCACCTATGACCACAAGATCTACCACAAAAATCATGTCATGGTTCACGATATCGAAACCCGCAATACAAGGTGCCTGACCCCTCCAAGTCACGAATGCTGAAATCTTGATGACGCAAGATCTACGGTTCAAATATCTCTTGGATCGATGATTATGCTTATTTCGGTGTTTCACGACTTCATGTCTTATGGAGCTGTCCACTCCTCTTCTCGGTCGCCGAAATCAAGAAATCTCCCCTCACTATAGATCAACAACTCTAGGCCTTCAAAGATCTGACAGCTCTGATCTTTTCAGTGTTCCACCAGTCGAGAGTCCCATGCGTTTGACCTTTGTACTCCCGGTTGCCGAAATGCCAAAATCTTGAGTCGCTTGATCAACGGATCACAATGTCATCCAGATCTATGCTCAGATCTCTTCCCCATCACTAACCTCTTTACAAATCCACTTGATCCAACAACTTGAAGGGTTTCTCGTTCCTCCTCAAAGTTCTCCACTGTCCATTCAGATCTTCAAGATCTCCCCTCCTGGATCTACGCAGTGTTAGAGCATGCGCACCTACCTCATCAGACAGTCTGCAGGATTATACACGATGATCCAATGCTCAATGACATTCTTCCTCCTGAGCTTTTACTCGCTTCAGACTTGAAATGTTTTCTAAGTCTTCAAAGGCTCGGCCTTCACTTCTTCTGGGGAATGGGTTCCTGGATCTCGATAACACTTTCCAACGTGTTATTCCTCCTAAGATTTGTCTGGTTCAGACTTTGATTTCCTGTGCACTCCTTGTGTCTAAGGGATTTTGATAACTCAGATCCATGGTATTTCTCAGAGAGGAATTCCTAACGATTTCCTTGCATTCCTCTCTGGCTCGATGCACACCTTGCAGAGCTTCAAATGAAGAGAAACAATTGAAACTAAAAACTAACAGTCACAGTTTCGTTCTCCTCTGTGGATATTCATTCACTTGTTCATGAAAATAGAGATAACATGAAATCAAAAATACATTCACACACCCACATTTGGATCAATTTTCCTTCTGTTATATTCATAAGTGCCAAAATGGCTACAAAATACATTCAAATTACAGTAACTCAAAAACTGAGATCTCCTATTGTCTTGCAGTTCTCTCTTACAACTAATTTCTCCCTATATTGCAACTCTCTCATATGGGTGTACAAACATCTACTTAACTCAAAAATATTTCTAGGTTTTTCCCTGGCTACTCACCTACTCTAAAATTCATCCTATGCTATCTTAGTCCAGTCGCATTTCAGATCCATAGTGGAAACTCCTGCTCCGCTTGCGATTTTCAAAATGTTCCTCAAAGGGTAAAGTTTGGTACTAGTTCAAGCGTTCCTCCAAAGGTAAATTCTGGCACTGAGTTAAGGTGGATTTCAAGATTGGCTACAACTGCCAACATTGAATTTCTTGGAATAACTCCCATGTGTTGAGTGGTCCTTCTTTTGCGTGCTTTCCACCGATGCTCTTGCATCATACTCCCCTTGAAAAAAATTCATGGACTCCTGTCCATGAGTGCCTCTACTAATTTTCCCTGCTTCTGGATAATATCTTCATTTTCCCAACTGACATATTTGATTGGTTTTCCCTTCCATTTGACCAGATACTCAAAATAGGTTTTCTTTCTAGTCTTCTTTCCAATCCTCTGATCGACAATTTTCTCCATCTACGGCTTTTCTGCCACAAGCACTTGTTTCTCCCACTAGATATTTCCTTGATCTTCTGACCCTTCTGTGTCATATTTCCTATAAGGATACAGGTCTGAAACATTGAATATGGGAGAAATCCCACACCATCCAACAACTCAATCTCATAGGCGTTTGCATCAAACTTCCTCAAGATCTTACAAGGTCCTATCTTTTTCATATTAAACTTGTTGTATGTTCCCCTAGGGAACCTTTCCTTCCTGAGATGTGTTAAAACCTGATCTCCCACTTCAAATTGAAGTTCTCTATGATTATGATCAGATCTGTGCTTGTATTTCTGGTTAGAACTCTGCAACTATTCTTTGATCTGGCTATGGAGTTTCTGCATTTATGCAGCAAAATCTTCTGCTCCAACGCTTTTGATCTCACTCTGTTCCATGTCTCTCAACTCAGATACTCCTCTAGGTTGCATTCCATATAGTATTTGGAATGGACTCCTTCCACTACTCCTGTTTGGTGAGTCATTGTATGCAAATTCTTCTTGTGGTAGAATCTGATCCCATTGATTATGGTGTTCAGTGTCTAAACTCCTCAACAAGTTTCCCAAACTTTTATTTACCACCTCAGTCTATCCATATGTATGAGGGTAATAAGTTGAGCTGAAGGACAAATCCGTCCTCATCTTCTTCCACAACATCTTCCAAAAGTGACCAACAAATTTTGTGTCTCTGTCTGAGACAATTCTCCTGGGCAAGCCATGAAGTCTCACAACTTCTTTGAAAAACAAATTTGCAACATGCATTGCATCACTGGTCTTTTGGCATGGGATGAAATGTTCCATCCTTTAAAATCTATCCACCACCATAAATATGAATCGAATCCTCTTTGTGTTCTTGGCAATCCCAACAAAAAATCCATGCTTATTGCATCCCAAGGCCTCTTTGGTATTGACAATGGTTGATACAACCCAGTGTTCTGTCTTTTCCCCTTTGCATGTTGGAATATTCTACATATGTTCACAAACTTTGTTACCTCTATTCTCATACCTGGCGAATAGTATGAATTTCTCAATTACGCAAATGTTTTATCATGGCCAAAATGTCCAGCCAATCCTACACTGTTCTTTTCCTTCAGAAGATTATCCCTTATTGAGCATTTTGGTATGCACAACTGATTTCCTCTAAAAATCATTCATTTCTGAATCATGTATTCTATCCACTGACTTCTATTTCTCAACACAGGATTATCACATGCTTCATATGCCTCCTTGAAATCTGTATCATCATGATACATGTCCTTAAGGTGTTCAAACCCCAAGGTCTTCACCTGGAATTCCTGCATGATCAAATATCTCCTGCTTAACACATCAACAACCTTGTTAGCATTCCCAACAATATGTTTTATGACAAAATTCAAAATTTTGATAAATTCAACCCATTTTGCATGCCTCTGATTTAGTTTTTCCTGTCTGGTTATGAATTGCAAATCTTGGTTATTTCTATACAAGACAAACTCTTGCAGTACAAGATAGTGCCTCCATTTCTTCAAAACTTGAATTATGGCATAAAACTCCTTGTCATACTTGGAGTATTTTCTCTTGGTTTCATTCATCTTCTCGCTAAAATAGGCAACAGGTCGATTGTCCTAACTCAGAACTACTCCTATTGCAATTCCGCTCACATCACCTCTTACCTGAAATGTCTTCTCAAAATTTGGCAAGATCAGAATTGGTTATTATGTTATCTTCTCCTTCAGTATATTGAAGCTCATTTCAGCCTCCTCTGTTCATTTAAATAACTTGTGCTGCTTCTTCACTATATCCATCATGGGTGCACAAATCCCACTGAAGTCTTTAATGAAATTCCTATAGAAGCTCGCTAATCCATGGAAGCTCCTTACCTCAAACATGCTTCTTGGTGATGGCCATTCTGTGATTGCTTTCACCTTCTTTGGATCCATATTCAGTTCATTCGAAGAGATCTTGAAACCCAAATAAATGAGTTTTGTGTTCATAAAAGATGACTTCTTCAAATTGATCAACAACTTCTCCTGTTTTAGCCTCCTCATTACTAGCGTTAGGTGCCTCAAATGCTCCTCTTTAGTCCTACTAAAGATCAGTGTATCGTCCAGATATACAACCACAAAATTGCCAATGAAATCTTTCAGAATTTCATTCATCAACCTCATAAAATTACTCAGGGCATTTGTTAAGACAAATGGAATAACCAATCACTCATATAGACCTTCGTTTGTCTTAAAGGTTGTTTTCCATTCATCACCTTCTCTCATTCTGATCTGGTGATATCCACTTCTTAGATCTATCTTAGAAAATAAATTTGCTCCACTTAAGAAATCCATTAAATCATCCATTCATGGTAAATGAAATATGTACCTGATGGTGATATTGTTGATGGCTCTCGAGTCTGTGCACATTCTCCATCCTCCATTTTTCTTTGGGATCAACACAATTGGTACTATGCTTGGAATCAATCTCTCTCTGACCAAACCCATATGCAACAACCCTTGGACTTGGTCCTTCACTTCCTCATTCTCTCGAGGTGTCAATCTGTACGCTGCTTTGTTTAGCAGACTCTCTCCTGGTATCAAGTCGATATGATGATTGATACTCCTGATGGGCGGAAATGAGTTTGGCAGCTCATCCACCACTATGTCAACAACATTGTCCAGCAGCTCCTGAACTTCTTCAGGTAAATCATCCATTGATGTACTTGTAAGGATGACTCTGGACTTCCTCACCACAACGAACTACATCTCCTATTCTTCCTTGACTTCTTTTAGGAGTTCCTTCCCACTCATGAGAAATATGCTTGTGCTGGCTTCCTCCTTTACTCTCCTCTCCTCTATTGGCAGCAACATATGCATCCTACCATTCTTCTCTAATGTATATGTGTTTTTCCTCCCATCATAAATGGAATTTCTGTCAAACTTCCATGGTATTCGCAACAGAATATGGCATACGTCCATGGGAATTACATCACATAGGATTTCATCTTTATATCCTCCTATTTTAATTTCAACCAGGCATTGTTTAGTGATCATTACCTGGTGTCCTTTTTGCAGCCATGAGAATTTGTATGGCCATGGATGTGCAGTTGTCTTCAGCTCCAATTTCTCCACTATCTCTATGGATACTAGGTTTTCAGTACTCTCACTGTCAATGATCACCTTGCATACTTTATCCCTAGTCTTGCAAGCTATCCTAAAGAGACTATTTCTTTGCACTGGCTTTTCAATTTCTGCCTTCAGTTTCAAGAGAAATTTTCTCAAAATTAGGGATGCTCCATCCTCTACTCCCTTTGCTTCAACATTTCTTCATTGTGCTTCTGAAATGTGAGCTTCTCCTCCTTCCTTATTCTTCTCGGGGCATTCCCAAGACACGTGTCCTATCTTTCCATAGGCATACCATCTTACTCCTCCTCTGCCTCTTCCTCTAAAAGAGTTTCTTCCACCACCCTGACTTTCTTGAGAACTTCCTCCTTGTTCTAATTGATTGTGTGGTTTCTCATCCTCATCCTTAGAATGATGTTCTCTATCACGGTTAAACCCCTTTCTCTTGCTTGGGACATAGCTTTTACCTCTTCCTCACTGACTTTGTTTTCTGGTCAGCTTCTCCTCTGCCTTCAGTGAAAACTGATAAGCATCCTCCACGGTTTTGACTGAAATCATGTTGAGCTCATCCTGGATCTCATATATCAAGCCATTTATATACTTTCTCTTCATATTTCTCCCATTGCCCAATTCTGATGTTCAACCGGTAGAACTCCTCGGTGTACTCCTTAATTGTCATCCCTTTCTGTCTCAGGTTCTACATCTTCCTGAAAAGATTTATTTGATAATCTTTGGGCATGCACTTAGCCTTCAACTTAGCTACCATTATGTCCCAACTCTTTATCCTCTGTTTGTCTTTCCTTCTTCTCTCAGCTTATAGTTCATCCCACCACAACACTGCATGTCCTTTTAACCTGGTGACTTCTTGCTTCACCTTCTTCTACTCATTGACGTCTTCATAATCGAAGTGTCTGTCCATGGATCTTATCCAATCCAATAGTTCTTTAGCACATAGGTTTCCCTCATACATGGGAACCTCTATATTAGATCTACCTCCCAGTCTGGGAAGTGCTTTCAACAAACGTTCCTCGACAACGTCTTCTCTTGTAGCTTCTTAAAATTCAACCTCTTCACTTTATACTTCACTGACATCTCCAACATCAAGTGCTCTTCTCTGCGCTACTTCCATTGTTTTCATTCTCGCGCGACGATCTAGCATCTCCCTCTCTACATCATGGTTGGCTAAAGTTGTCTCTCATCTCCTTGGCGACATTGTGTTGATTTCTTGTCACACATAGGGTACAACTCTGAGTTCACTGTCTCTTTCTCTTCTTTCGCCTGAAGTCTACAAATGAATAACTTAAGCTCTGATACCACCTGATGCATACCCCCTATCCCTCCTAAGGGATGTGCGACTTCTCGATCAAGGTCTTCTGGTTCAGGGATGAAATGGCTCTTCTGGTTCTGAGCTGGAACCTCCCTCTTCAAATCCATAGGTCCTTCTCTGTGTTATCCTGCATGACCAAGAGCTAGGCTCATGCTCTCCACTCCCCGTGACCATGGGCATGACCACGGACTTGGCCCAAAAGGCGTTCTGCATTTTGTGACCCCAGGCTTTCCAATACGACGAGTCCTTGGCTCCTCAGATTCTCGAAACTCTAATGAGGGATAAAAAAGGTTAGCTCCTCCCTTTTCCCCAACTCGCATGACCACACACCCATGACCACAATATCTACCATGAAAAGTGCATCACGATTTGCGATATCAGAACCCGCGATACGAGGCGCCTGACCCCTCCAAGTTTACGAATGCTGAAATCCCAATGACGCGAGATCTACGGTTCATATCTCTCTTGGATTGATGGCTACACTTATTTCGGTGTTTCACGTTTCACGAATTTACATCTTAAGGAGCTGTTTACTCCTCTTCCCGGTCATTGAAATCATGAAATATTCCCTCACTACAAATCAATGGCTCTAGGCCTTCGAAGATCTGATGACTCCGATATTTTTAGGGTTCCACTGGTCAAGAGTCCCATGTTGTTGACCCTTGTATTCTCAGTTGACGAAATGCCGAAAACTTGAGGCATTTGATCAATGGCTCACAACGCCCTCCATATCTATGCTCAGATCTCTTCCCTATCACTAACCTCCTCGCAACTCCATTTTATCCAAAGACTTATGGAGTTTCACGTTCCTCCTCGAAGTTCTCCACTGTTTGTTCAAATCTTCAAGATCTCCCCTCCTAGATCTGTAGTGTTATAACCTGCACACCTACCTCAAATCAGACGGTCTACAGGATTCTCCACCGTGGTCCAATGCTCGATGACGTTCTTCCTCCTGAGACTTTACTCGCTTCAGACTTAGAAGATTTTCTAAGTCTCCAAAGGCTTGTCCTTCGCTTCATCCTGGGAATGGGTTCCTAGATCTCGATGACACTTTCCAACGTGTTATTCCTCCTGATATTTGTCTAGTTCAGACTTTGATTTACCGCACACTCCTTGCGTCTGAGGGATTTCGATAACTCAAATCCACAGTATTTCTCGTAGAGGAATTTCTCCCGATTTCCTTGCGTTTTTCTCTGGCTCGATGTACACCTTGCAGAGCTTCAAATGAAGAGAAACAATTGAAATTGAAAACTAACAGTCACAGTTCCGTTCTCCTCTATGGAGATTCATTCACGTGTTCATGAAAATAGAGATAAAAGGAAATCACAAATACATTCACATACCCACATTTGGATCAATTTTCCTTCTGTTATATTCACAAGTGTCGAAATGGCTACAAAATACATTCAAATTACAGTAACTCAAAAATTGAGATCTCCTGCTATCTTGCAGTTCTTTCTTACTATTAATTTCTCTTTTTATTGCAGCTCTCTCATCTGGGCGTAAAAAATTCTACTTAACTAAAAAATATTTCTAGGGTTTTCCCTGGCTACTTTCCTACTCCAAAATTCATCCTATGCTATCTTAGTCCAATCACACTTCAGATTTGTAGTGCAAATTCCTGCTCCGCTTGCGATTTTCAAAACGTGCCTCAAAGGGTAAAGTTCGGTACTAGTTCAAGCATGCCTCCAAAGGTAAATACAGTGCTGAGTTAAGGCAGATTTCAAAATTCGCTGCAACTACCAACGTTGAAGTTATTGGAAGAAATCCCACGTGCTGAGTGGTCCTGATTCTGCATGCTTGCCAACGATGCCCCTGCATCATAAAGATTCCCTTCATGCTAGTTCAAATTCCAATAATGAATCTCATGATGATGAACGAAAGAGGAATGAATTATTTCACATAAGAGTGGTATATAAACACACTAATATAGATACATTATTTGATCTGGGTTCCCAACTAAACTTGATATCTGAATCACTTGTCAAAAAGATGGGTCTAGAAACAAAACCACATCCAAAGCCTTATCCTCTTGGTTGGGTATGTGATAAAAAAAAACTTAATGTCACCAAAAAATGTAGGGTCCAATTTTCTATTGCTTCAAATTTTATTGATGAAGTGGATTTGGATGTTGTATCACTTGATATATGTGGCATAGTGTTCGGGAGTCCTTATCTTTTTGATAGAAAATAAATCTTCTTTCGTCGTGAGAACAAATACCACCTTACTAAGGGGGGAGAGGAATATATTGTTAGAGCCCACAACATGAGGGTAAACACAACACTTGTTAGTGCAGGACAAATGAAAAGACTCATAAACACTAATAAGAGATATGTACTCATGTTCGTAAGGGATAAATATGTCAAAACATCCGACACTTTCCAAGGATCTGATCTTTTTCATAAGAAAGAATTAATTGATATTTTTTCTAATTATGATGATATTTTCTAGGTACCAAATGGATTACCTCCTAAGAGAGAAATCCAACATGAAATACATGTTCAACATGATTCTCCTCTTCCTAATATGGGCATGTACAGGATGTTAGTTGTAGAGATGATAGAGATCAAAAAGCGGGTACAAGGATTTCTTGGATCAAGGGGTCATCAGGCCCAACTCATCTCCTTATGGTTCTATGATTATGATGGTGCCAAAGAATGATGGCACATGACAAATTTGTGTCGATTATTGTGCCTGAAATAAAATCACGGTGAAAAATCAATACCCTCTTCCTCGTATAGATGATTTACTTGATCAGTTAAAGAATGCTGTTTATTTCACTAAGCTGGATTTGTGTCATGGATACCATCAGATCATGGTTGTAGAACATGATGCATGGAATATTTCCTTTAAAATGAAACGTGGATTGTTTGAGTGGTTATTTATTTCATTTGGGTTTTTTAATGCTCTGACAACCTTCATGTGTGTGATGAATGATGTATTTGGGCCTTTTCTAGATGATTTTGTGATTGTATATTTAGATGACATTATGATATTTAGCGGGACTTGGGATGAACATGTGAGGCATGTAAAGAAAGTATTGGATACTTTGCAAAGGGAAAAGTTGTATGTAAAATTGTCCAAATGTGAATTTGGTAAGACTGCACTTGTGTACTTAAGTCATATTGTAGGAGGAGGAAAATTAAAAATTGATCCTTCCAAGATTGATGTAATTGTAAATTGGCTTGAGCCCAAAAGTGTAACTGATATATAGAGATTATTAGGTGAAGTATAGTATTGGAGTAGGTTCATCTCAAACTTATCCCTTATAACATCTCCTTTGTATGTATTGACTAGTGTGAAGAACACTTTTCAGTGGGGAGGAAAGAAACAAAAAGATTTTGACACTTTGAAGGAAAAGATCAGTACCACACCAGTATTAGCACTACCTAATCTTCAACAACCCTTTGAGATTGATACATATGCCAGTAGATATGGCATGGGTGCATTATTGATGCAATATTGTAAGCCTATTTGTTACCACTCTGAAAATTTTAACCAAGCTGTTGTTAACTATCCTACATATGATAAAGAGTTGTATGCATTAGTTCAAAGTGTAAAGAAATGGAAGCAGTAATTGTTAGGGAAGGAGAGAATCATACATACAGATCATCAACCCTTACAGTATCTCCAAGCACAAACCAAACTGCAAAAATCACAACATTACAGATGGATGGGTTTCCTACAACAATTTCATTTGGTAATCAAGTACAAAAAGGGTACAAGTAACAAGGTAGTTTATATGCTTCTATACCTCCTATTGCTGCTTCTATTATTTTGAGGAATGCTTCTTTATATCATGATATCCATGTGGAACAATATGCCAATGATGAATATTTTAAATAAGTATATGGGAGGCTAATGTATGGTGCACAGGTAGAGAACTATTGTCTACAAGGAATACTACTCTACCATATTGGAAATCTATGAATTCCTACAAGTGAACGAGTCCATGTAATACGAGAAGCTCACACTTCTCTTGTGTCTGGGCATTTTGGGGTAGGAAAAACTATGGCTCATTTACAGAGTTTTTGTTACTGGCCTAAAATGAAAGAAATTGTAACTAAATATGTAAAGGTGTGTGTGATGTGTTCTACTTGTAAGCCCACTAATAGAAAACTAGGGTTATACTCACCACTACATGTTCCATCCCATCCATGGGAAAGTATCTCCATGGATTTTGTAGGGGGTTTACCAATGTTGAAAAGGATTCATGAATATTTTCATGTTGTAGTGGATAGGTTCAACAACATTTGTATCTTAATTCCATGTAAAAAGAATATCACTGCTGAGAAGACTGCTAATCTCTCCTTTCAGTATGTTTGGGTTCACTTTGTGTTACCCACATCCATTATCTCAGATTGAGATAGTCTACTCCTTGCGGATTTTTGGAAAATATTGTGGAGAATGATGGACACCAAGTTGAAGAGGAGCACTGCTTTCCATCCACAGACAGATGGACAGACAAAGGCTTTTAACTGAACACTGGTACTTTTACTTCGAGGCTATTGGAGAAAGCATCCCAAGTTATGGGATGAACATATACCATATGTACAACATGCTTACAACTGAGCCTTACATTCCTCCACTTAGTGTTCTCCTTTTGAGACATATTTTGGGTACCTACCTAAAGTTCCTTTGGAATTGATGTATGGGAGAGATGTCGATTCAAATGAAGATAGAAACGAAGACAGAGCTCACAAATTCATCTAGAGGATCCAATAGGTACATCAAGCAGTCATGGAACAGTTAGAGAAAAGTCAAGAAAATTATAAATATAGACATGAAAAACAATGATCCAAAGAATATCGGTGACCACCCACATTTTCCAACTGGATCAAAATAGTTTTCTGTCAATTTTGGCAATTTACTATTTTTAGCAGTTTTAACATCCGAGGCCATTTTGAGGGCCTAAATGAAGGTTTTTCGGTATCGATATTATCAATAATAGCCAAAGGAATGATTGAGACTCCAAAATTAATCTCCTCAATGATACCTTTCCAAAGGGATATCACATCCCTAAAACAAAGATCGTATGCAAAAGTTACGACCCCAGGAAGTTGATGTACTAACTTACCCAAATGAGGCCCACATGACGTTTGGCACTTGATATCCTAGGGTTAGGTTTTTGGATGTCTAGGGTTTTTGGCATTCTTGTCTATTGTAAAAAGGCCTTCATATCCTCATTGTAATATTCTTCTTGCGAATGCGTGCAACCGTCACATCTCTTCTCAAAGATAAGCCACCACCATTCCAGCAAGCTTGTTTCCAACTTATTTCGTTATTGAATAGAAAAATGGTTTTACTGTATCTCTGTTATTTTGTGATAAGAGCCTATTAATAATCTGTATTCATTTCTTTCTCCTCATAAAATATGGATCAATGGTATCAGAGCGGTCTTCTCCTTGTCGTCTTAATGCATGTCCCCAATGAGGTCAGAGTAAAAAGAGTTGGGTCTCAAGCTTATTTCTCTTGAGGACAGAAGTTGTCACACACCCAAGCGACCTCTCATGGAAGGAGAAAAGAAAGATGACAAGATAAGAGATCCTTTCAAACTGTTGATTGAGGAACCCCTCACGCAATAAAGGAACGAGATGATGGATAGTTTCGAGCAAATCCTTCGGCAGCTACCAACAGGCAACTCATCTTCTTCGAACGGAGGTGCCACCCCCTTCAAGGTACAAATAAACATCCATATTCCTATATTTGAAGGTTAGATAGATGCAGATGTTGTAGACAAGTGGTTGAATCTACTAGAAGGCCATTTTTCTGTCCATAACTTTTCAAATAGAGAAAAGATTAGTTTTGCGCTCCTCAAATCCGTTCCCCATGTCAAAGATTGGTGGGAAACTTTCTGTGAGAAAAAGGAAATAGAGGAAACCTAATTATTTTTAGTCACAACCACCTGGGAATCCTTGAGGGATGCTATTAAGGAACAATATTACCCTGTCGAAAGTTATGACGACCTGTATACCAAATGGACCATGCTACGGCAAGAAAGAGACCAAGCAGTGCCAGATTTCACGAATATCTTTGATACCTTGTGCACCAATATGGGTATCAAAGATTCAGAATGACAATTGGTTCTCAAGTATCGCGGTGCTCTCTATAGATACATACAGATCGAAATGGAATTTCTAGACATCTCATCCTTGGGCGTAACCTACCGATATGCCGTTAAAATCGAGCAGAATCTCAAATAGAAGACGCGACAATTTGGGCCTGGGAACCCCTTACAACAAAAGTCAGGAAAGGGTGGCCCCAACCCACAGAACAAAGGAAAAAGCAAAGATGGATAGTATCAGGACAACCAGTCCAAGCCACAAGCAAATAAGGACACCAGGAAGACAAAGAAAGATACCAGGAAGTGGTGCGACTTCCATAAGAGCCCTTGGCATAACACTACTGACTACCACTCAAATTAGTCGTTGGTGGCCGAAGTGAAAGCCTCTTAATCAGATGTGGATTCTGACTCTAAGCTAGAAGCAAAAAAGGGAAGATGGATCATTGACATGGAACCTAGTGGCACCGTTTTTACCACCAAGCTCCAGCTTGGTGAACCAGACGAGCCAGAAGAAGAGGGCACCTCTTCCATTCATAGATGTGGGTAAAAGGCACCCCGTTGCACTTCATCATTGATAGTGGTAGCCAGAAGAACCTCATCTCAACAGAGGTCATCAAGCGGCTTGCCATGCCAACAATGCCACACCCACAACCCTATATCATTGGATGGCTCCACCAAGGAAGCGATCTCTACGTCCGCCACCAGTGCCGATTGTCGTATGGCATCAAGCCCTTCAAAGACAAGGTATTATGTGATGTTGCTCCTCTTGAATTTTGTGATGTTCTCTTGGGCCAACCTTATTTATGGAAACGTCATCTTGTATATGAGTCTAGGCCTCGTAGTGTTATTATTACTTTGAACAGGAAATTGTATAGGATACTCGCGGCAGTCCCACCTAGTTCTATTTCCTTGATCTCTGCTAAGAAATGCAGGAAGGTCATCTGTCAGATGGGGAAGGTTGTCTTACTCATGATTCTCTCTTAGAATAAGTGAAAGATCACAGCCACATCCAAGGTCTCTGTGGCTGACCTCTCCACACAACAAAAGCAAGTAGATAAGGTCATGGAAAAATACTCAGATATATTCTCTTCAATTACAGGGGTACCTATGCACTGCTAGGTCAAGAACCCCATCGATCTGACCCCTGGTGCACCGATACCCAATGGGACAATATATCACTATTCTTTGTTAGAGAATGAGGAGATCAAGCGATAGATCCAATAACTTCTCCACAAGGGGCACATCCATCCTAGCTCATCACCTTGTGGAAGCCCAATCGTGTTGGTACAGAATAAAGATGGAACCTAGTGACTCTGTATTGATTATCGAGCTTTGAATAAAATCATAGTCAGAAACCAGTACCTAATTCCCTGAATCGACGACCTCCTTGATCAACTCACGAGGGAAAAATACTTCAGTAACATTGATCTGAAGTCTGGCTACCACCAGGTCCCGATAAAACAAACAAATGTATGGAAGACCGCCGTCAAGTCAAAGGAAGGCCTTTTTGAATGGTTGGTCATGCCTTTTGGTTTGACAAATTCTCGAGCCAATTTCATGAGCATGATGGACGATATCCTACGACCATTCACCAATAATTTTGTAGTGGTGTATCTGGATGACATTCTAATTTACAACAAGATTTGGGTCGAACACTTGTAGCATATTCAACAGGTTCTACACACCCTGCGGTAGCACAAGCTATATGCCAACTTGGAAAAATGATCCTTTGGCATGGACATGGTCCATTACCTGGGATACATCATTAATCAACATGGCGTACATGTGGATCCAGCCAAGATCCAATTCATTTGTGACTGGCCAGCCCCAACAACACTCACTAAGCTTTGAAGCTTCTTGGGCCTTGCCAATTTCTCCCGCAATTTCATGTTAGGATTCTCCCATATTGCATGGGCCCTAAGCCAAGTAAACAGGGGTGGTGGTAAGGAAAAATTTGCATGGGGCTGGTTCCAACAACAAGTGTTCGATGATTTGAAGCAACACTTGTGTTTAGCCCCAATACTTTCACTACCAGACCTGCAACATCCCTTTGAAATCGAGACATATGCTTCAGACTATGTTGTGGGTGTCATTCTCCATGGCCTATCATAGTAAGACACTGTCAGATACTGTTCGTAAGTACCCTACTTATGACAAAGAAATGTACTCCATTATACAAGCCTGCCACGAGTGAAGACATTACATTCTTGGGAAGGAGACAATCATCCACACTGATCATAAGCCAATGCAGTTCATGCAGACACAGGGAAAATTGTAGAATGACCTCCATCAAAAGTGGTCCACATACATGCAACAATTCCACCTCAACATCAAGTATAAAACAAGAAGCACCAATCGCGTCGCTAATTGCCTCAGCAGACCGCCAGTCGTGGCACTCACCACGATGCTAGACTCTTGCAACCATGAGACATTTGGATGGCCCCAACTCTATGAGACAAACCCTGACTTCGTCACCACCTACCAAATGTTGGATGCAAATGCAGTTGTCGTTAATTTCCATCTTCAGGATGGGTTGTTGTGTCATTTGGGCCATATCTGTGTTTCATCAAGTGAGTAAGCTAAGATGATCTGGGAAGCCCACTACAGTCGGGTGGCAGGACACTTTGGCATCGAAAAGACAGTGGCGATGGTACAAAAACATTTCTACTGGCCGAAACTTCGATAGGAGGTCAGCAAGTATATCAGGTACTGCACTTCCTGCACTACTGCCAAACTGACCACTAAGAAACAAGGCCTATACACCCCTCTTCCTAATCCTGACAGGCCATGGGAATCCATCTCAATGGACTACATGTCAGGCCTCTCATCCACCAAGCGGGGAAATGTCTGTTTTTTTGTGGTTGTTGATCGATTTTCTAAGATGGCGATTCTTGTTGCCTGCAAGAAGAGCATCATAGTAGAGGACACTACCAAGATATTCTTTGAATGCATCTAGGTAAATTTTGGAATCCCAAAAACCATTGTCTCAGATAGGGATAGTCGATTTCTCAGCACATTATGGTTGAGCCTCTAGTCACTTCTAGACACCAAGCTCACCAAATCCATGACCTTCCACCCCTAGACAGATGGCCAAACTGAGGTTGTAAATCGAATGATTGTGCATATCCTTCACATGCATAATTCAAAGAACCCTCACACATGGGATGAGAGCCTTCCCTATGTCCAGCATAGCTACAACTGAGCCCTGCATAGCTCAACCGACCACAACCACTTTCAGGTGGGGTTGCGATTCCAACCATTGGGTCCCATAGATGTTGCACTTCCCCTTGCGGTCACCTTGACTGACTCATCTCCTTCTCCAACTGAAGCTGACAAAGCCACCCGGTTCATTGAGTGGATCCAGCACATCCACCAATAGGTTCAAGATATCCTACATAAGTCCAATGACAAGTAAAAACAATGCCATGATCAACATCAGGTGCCACATACGTTTCAGGTGGGTGACAAAGTTTGGTTGTACATGCAAAAAGAATGCCTTACAAGACCCCATCAGAAGTTTCACCCACTCTGTTATGGGCCATACACTATCACCAAGGTCGTGGGGGATAATTATTTTGAGCTCAACATTTCTCCCTTCCGTGGCCTAGACCCAGTGTTCAACGTGGATCTCCTTCGCCCTTATTTCTCACCATTATTAGACACCTCAGAAGTAGCAGAACAAATGACACCAACAGAGATCAACCCTAACTGCATACAACATGCATCCAATGATCAAAATGTGGACACACAGATCAAGGTCACTCGACAACAAAGGATCCAGCTTTATCGAGTATTCAAAGTAGGGCAACTCCTGCACCAAGGAAACTGGCTCACCCGAGGCCAAATTCAGCAGAAATTTCCTCATCTGATGGGGGAAATCAATGCATGGAGACCATTTATTCCTAAGGAGGGAGGATTGATCCATATGGATATTGGTGGCCACCCACCTTTTCCAACTAGCTCAAAATAGTTTTATGACAATTTTGGCAATTTACTATTTTTAACAGTTTTAACTTTCGGGGCCATTTTGAGGGCCTAAATGAAGTTTTTTCAGGATTTATCTCCTCAATTATAGACAAAGGCATGATTGAACCCACAAAATGAATCTCCTCAATGATATATTTCCAACGGTCTATCACACACCTAAAATGGAGATCGTATGCAGAAGTTACAACCTCGGGAAGTTGATGTACTAACTTACCCAAACGGGGCCCACATGAATTTTGGCGCTTCATCTCCTAGGGTTAGGTTTTCAAATGTCTAGGGTTTTTGGAATTCTTTTTCATTGTAAAAAGGCCTTCAGAGGCTCATTTTAATCTTATTCTTGTGAGTGCGTGTAGCCATCACATGTCTTCTCGGAGATAAGAGCCACCATTCCAGCAAGCTTATTTCTGCTGCATTTTATAGTTTCAGCTTATTTCATTATTGAATAGAAAACCAGTTTTACTGTATCTTTGTTATTTTGTTTTAAGCACTTGTTAATAATCTATATTCATTTCATTTTTCTCATAAAATCTGAATCAGACACATGGTTGATCATCAGTTCCAGGTTGGAGACCTGGTATGGCTTCACATTAACAAGCAAATATTGAAGGGTGAAGGTAAGAAACTCAAGCCCGTTCATTATGGACCCTTCACTATTTTGGAGAAAAGTGGTACCAATTATTTTTCATCTATATCTTCCACCTTATATGCAGATCTACTCAGTTGTAAATGTAGAGAACTTGAAACTTTTTTATCCTCCCATGATCATGAATCGGGATGAGGAAGTTTCAATACCTTCAGCTGATGTGTTTGATCCTGAGTACTTGGATGATTTACAGGAATATATCATCCTGGAAAGAAGGACGAGGACTTCACACATGGGTGATGTTGATTATCTTCAAGTAGGCTTGAAGGGCACACATCCAAAAAATGAAAAGTGGATTGAGAAGGACAAGGTGAGGGAATTGTTCCCTCACCTATCTATTGATTGATGAAATATTTTGGTGGTCCAAAAAGATTTTAGTGGGAAGGCGCAATCCAAAAAGGATCTAGAGAGGACTAAGGAAAACTCATAATTTGAAAAAGGAACTCAGGAAGCTCAGAATCGCCTCAGCAGACAGAGAAAGGGAAAAAATTCAAATTCCTTAAAAATCAGTGAAAGTGGCATCATCGTGAAGAGCATGTCACAACATTTCCAATGACATAACCGACTCATCAAACGGAGTTACAGATCGAAAGATAGCCTAGCCCAGTCAGCAAGGGATGAGTCAGCATCTGTACTGCTGACATCAACATTAGTATAGGTGACGTCAACATTCATACAATGTACATGGAAAACACAGGAGGCGAAACGTGTCATTCTGACATCATCATGACGTCAACATGGTGATGTGGCAGCAACAGAGGCTGCCACGTCTCACTCATTTTTGGATTTTTTGAGTCGATTTGTGGACCAATGAAAAAGTGCCACGTGGAAATCGATACGACCATGTGTCAGACTGTATGGTGATGTGGCAGGATGATATGGAAGTGAAGGTGGCAGAATGTACATTGATGTGGCAAGTGATTGTACAGTTTGTTGGTGTGGACCAATGATTGGCTGCCACATGGCAGTTGGAAAATTCCCAATGAGGACTCGAGATCCGAAATAAAAAATTAAAAATGAAAAGCATGTCCGCCAAATCTGGAAAAACCTCACCAGATAAAGAAACCAATGGACATATCAAACCACCTCCAAAGTTGGCGGAACCACCAATACATATATTGCATATAAGTTATAACAAACACCCAAAAGGGGAGGCTTGAGGGTTTGACCCTGGGTCCTCCCTCATTGTATATGCCTTAACTATAGCTCTGCCAACCAATAGACCAAATGGAGCCATTGTTTACAATGACCACGATTTTATTTAAAAATTGAAATCTGCTAATGCACATGGAGAGGCACGTGACGGTATGACCGAGAACAATTTTCGGGGCATTTTTTGGGAATTAATTGCAGGTTGTAGGGCACAAAAATAGATACAAAAGTTATCTTGGGAATGGGAGTGCCAGAGTCAGATTGAGGCATGGAGACAGTCATTTTTGGGTAATTCGATGCCACAAATTCAATGGTGCTGTCTATTTTCTGATCTGAGCGAAGATTCTACAACTTAATTATAGAGTGAGGTATACTTATGTATTTTGCCAAATTCTTTTGCTTAGTTAATAAAAAGGCCTACCCATTTGAGAGCAGGACCCGAAGACGTAGTCTGCCAGGGATGAACTCCATTATCAAGTTTGTGTGTTCATATTTGATGCTTATGTCTCTTCATTATTGAGTTTCTCCTTCTTTAATGGTGCACTTTAATTTATTCTCATTTAATACAATTCTTTATAAGTCACTTTGATGAAAAGATCCTAGATCACCTAGTATGGTCGTTAGTTTTGTTAGCGGGAAAATCCCCCCTTTAACTATACCAGGGTTTAATATATAGATAGAGTGAATGATTGTCTAAAAGTCAATATGGTTTCTACTCTACCCCAAACATACCAAAACGAATGAAAATAAAGAAATAAGAGACAATATTGGTAATTGTACCTTTTATCCCATGTCTAGTGATTATCTCTTCAATCTTTGTAGTTCCAAAGACTACAGGTATCCTCCCAAGGCTGAATTTCATCCAAAACTGGGCAAACAAGGAATACAATCATGCTATTTCTATTCATAAGTTAGGGTTAGATATAAAATTATATGTATAAATCAAAGAAAATACACAAAACATCATCATTTGGGATAAGGAAAATAGATTATTTTATTCATGAAACAAAGACTGAAAATTGTAATATGTGTCAGCCACTGTTCTGCGAACCTGGCCTGGGATCCTATTTAAAATTATCCAAGTGCACCTTAAATAGGCCTATTATCTCAATATTCTGATCATCTCAAAGGAAAGGAATGGATTGAATGGAAGAAGAAGGGCCTGATGAGGGAATGTTGAGGAAGTATCTCACAAAAGGTAGCGGAAGCTTGGGCAAGGAAGGGAAGTGAAATTGGGAAGAATTTCATTGTTCTTATGCTTAGATATGAAATGAGACCCCCAAAAATCCTTTTATATGAAAAAATGATGGTTATTCGGTTGGGTGATGGGCTATAGCAGGTGAATTAGTTGGGAAACCTCCAATAGACCGTAAATTTCAATGAATTCCTTACAACTTTTTAATTTTTTGCAATGTTTGCAAGCATACATGGGATATTTAGTGTGCAACAAGAATATGTACGCATTTTTTATAGCATGAACCAAGCATCTGTACATAGGTTGTAGTGGTGCAGGGCATGTACATGCTCTAAAAAATGATTTTTTAAGAAGAGCTCCTCAACATTGCTCTAGTAAAATATGCAAGTAAGAGGGCCAAGGTCATGTATGCATGAATACAAAATTTTAGGGATATAAAAAATATTCTATCTGATGTATTGGCTCCCACATGGATGAATGGAAGAGTAGGGGTTGACAACATTTCTAAAATGCTGCATCACATTTATGCATGTGAGGACCTATTAAGTGAAGTGGGCAGATACAGATCTTGGGTGTAATACCCATTTTTCTTAGATCATGTGTGAGTAATTGCACATCTTGAGTTTCTCAAGTATCCTATGGCCTACCCTTTTAATCTAAACCTATCCTGGTTGGCAGAGGAAGAGTTCACTTCTATAGTGAAATATGTCTAGCTTGATCAAGGTTTTTTGGTGGAAACTGAGATTCAACAAATATTTGTGTGGAAATTGAAAGTGTTAAAACTCCAGATTAAATATTGGGTAAAGCTACAGAGAAGGGAAAAAATCATAAGGATAGAAACACCGGAGGAGGAGTTGAGTGACTCATTTTCTTCGATTTCTAGGGCCGGGAAGGACCTTCATACAAAATTCCACATAAATAAAATGGAGGATGAACGTGAAATACTACTTCTCCATGATGAAGAACTTTGGAGACAGAGGAGTAGACATATTTGGTTGAAGAGAGGTGATCAAAATACAAGGCATTTTCATATCTTTGCTAGTTCTATAAGGAATAAAAAACATATTTGGGAGGTTCTGGATGAATATGGGCAGAGCCACATGGGACAAGAGGCACTTAAAAAAGAAGCTAGAAGACATTTTAAAGGTCTGTTTGAAATTGGTGAACAACCTTCCATAGTTGATGAAGTTTATAATACAACGAATGTTTTTACTCATTTTTTAAATGAGTAGGATACTATTAAACTTGATAGACTTTTTACAAAATTAGAGATTAGGGATGTCTTGAATCTCTTTTCAAAAGATAAAATGTTGGGCCCCGATGGCTGGACGATTGAGTTTTTCTCACATTTGTTCGACTTGCTAGGAGATGATTTGTTGGCGTTAGTGGAGGACTTTAGGATGAGACGTAAGGTGATAATCTCTCTAAACTCAACCTTTATGGATTTAATTCCTAAATAAAAATAACCTTCGACTTTTGGTGACTAAAAACCCATATCTCTCTGTAACTTATGCTATAAGTTGATGGCAAAAGTGATTGCAAATAGACTAAAACCTATTCTCTCGAGGTCTCTATTGAGGGAACAACTAGTTTTCTTAAAAGGCAAGATGGTATTGGATGCTATTGGGATGCCACAAGAATGTTTACATAGTATAAAAATGAAATAATTGAAGGCTCTAATTTTAAAGTTGGATTTAAAATAATCTTATGACTGTGTAAAATGGGACTTTTAAAGATTGATTCTTATTCAAATGTGATTCAATATGTCTACTATTAACTGGATTATGGGATGTGTAATCAACTCCTCTTTTGATGTTCTTATAAATGAAGAGACTTCACCTTTTTTTTCAGAGTGACTGAGGATTAAGGCAGGGTTATCCGTTTTCTCCATTACTATTCATTTTAGTTATGGAAAGTTTCAGTCTGTTGTTGAAAAAAGGTCAGTTTGAGGGAATCTTGATAGGGGTGAAGGTTTCTAGGATTGTAAAATTTATTCACCTTTTCTTTGTTGATGACATTCTCATTATGACAAAGGCCTCCATAGAGGAATGGAAGGAGCTAAGTAACCTCTTAAATCTTTCTGTAGTGCTTTGGAACTTAAAGTTAACATGATCAAGTCTACTTTCCATCACTCATGTATCCAAGAGGAGATGTTGGATAAGTTTAAGGAAAATTTTTCTTATAATTTTGCAGACCTAGCTGAAGGTTTCAGATATTGGGGATATTTTTTAAAAGATCAAAAATACAAGTTTGATGATTGGAGATGCATTTTAGAAAAAATTGAAAACATAATAGGACAATGGTGTAACAGGTGGTTATCACTAGGTGGTCATTACATCCTAGTAAAATTGGTGCTGGAAACCCAACCAGTTTACTAGATGGTACTAGTGGCAGTCCCAATATCTGTGCTTAATAATATAGGCAATTAATTTTTGACTTCCTTTGGTCGGGAAATAGAAAAACTCATGATTTCCACCTTTGTAACTGGGAGGTGTTAGCTAGACCAATGTTTCTTGGTGGTTGGGGTATAAGTAATATTCATCACTTTAACTGAGCTTTGGATGCAAACTCATTGTGGCGTGTCCCGATGAAGGATGGAATTTGGCATAGGGTGATCAAGAATAAATACCTTCCTTATACTTCGGTTTCTACTTGGTTCAGATCGACCTCGACTAGTATGCCCCTAGCTTCTCAGACTTGGAAAATTCTTCTAAAATCCCTTACTCTTATCACTCATTGGTTAAGTTGGAGTATTGGTAATGGAAAAGTAGTCTTAATTGGAAAAGATAGGATTTTGGGCTTGGGAAACACTTCACTACTCACACAACATCTTTTGTCATCCTTAAAACTTAAAAATATCAGATATCTTTACTAAGACAGAGCTTAGAACACTTTGGGGTTTATAATTGCACAGTGGAAAGATATTTATTGTTGAGATCAATCTCCAAGTTGGAGATTGTTGATTGTGGATCCTGATTATGTTCCTGATTCAGAGGTCCTTGCTTTCAGCCGTGTTTATACCCCATGAAGACTTTACACTCCATAAGTATGTACACTCTTCCACACTGGGGAGTACAGAGGGGGGGTACCCCCTCTGCCGGGTCCTGGGGGCCTATCCCCCCGGCTGGGGGGTTCAGGGGTGAAGCCCCCGAAGGAAAAATTGCCTTGTAAATGTATATTGTAATTTCATTGTAAATCTGGACCGTTCATTATAAGGTCGCAGATCTAAGGGTAGAAATTATGTTAGGGTTTTTTTCCCTAGAAAGAAACCCTTTGTTATGAGGAAAATGTATTGCAGCTATGCATTATGGAGAGCATTGTATTTTGAGAAGGATACTGTGAGAGAAAGAAGAGGAAGTTACAATGGGTTTTGCTGTAGGTTGTATCCATTCATTTGTTGGATAATAATAAAGGAAGGACCTGGAAATTTCTCTGGTGGATGTAGCCCACACTGGGTGAACCACGTAAATATGTGTCTCTCTTATATTATGTATCTGATGTGTTTTGTTTCTACATTTGTTTTATTTTATTGCTCCGCAGTCCAATTTTTCTAACAATTTATGAATTGGAACTTCTGGGTGAGTTGGCACTTGAATGGAGTAACTTTTGTAGGGATTTAATTGGATATGGGATTCAACTAAATCAAATAGAATACAAATTAATTTGGATCGGTGGACACAACTCGAGAATCCTATCAATAAAAAATGTTTATAATTCTTTAGAAAAAACACTTTGGCAGCAACTAACTGGAGGTTGGAGGAGGCATTTGTGGTCATGGGATATTTCCTTAAAAATCAGATTATACACTTGGCTTGCAGTGAAAAACAAAATCTTAACTTGGGATAACCTACAAACAAAAGGTTGGGAAGGACCGATTATTTGTCACTTATGCTCCAGGGACTCTCATAAATTCTTGCATCTATTGGTCAACTGTATTTTTACTCAACAGGTGTTGCAGAAGTTAAAAATTGCACTGAATTTAAAAACAAACTCGAAAGGTAACAACTTAATTACCTATTTTGACAGCTAGATTAAAAAGGAGAGGAATTAAAACACTCCTCCCTCCTTGGCTTGCTAGTTTATTTGGTCAGAAATAAATAAGAAAAACTTTGAAAATGGTACCCCTACTATCTAGTCGGTTGTCATTCAAAATCTGGGGAAATTGGATAATCTTTTAGGATCAGGCTCTCGGAAAGTGAATTTTCATAGAAATTTTAAGTTTCCTTGTCATGCTATTCATACTGTAGGATGGTTTGATGGTGCAACACAAGAAAATGGTTTACTGAGTGGGGCAAGGGGAGAAATAAAATCAGCAGGAAATACTATTTACAAATGGACTCTCAATTGTGGCCCAATTACAAATACAAGGGCTAAACTTATAGGTGTTTGGGTGACCTTAATATTGGCTTCTCGGCTGGACTTTGAACATCTACAAGTCTTTGGAGATTCACAAATAGTGATTGACTGGTTGACCTGCAGGGGAAATTTACAAGTCATCTCTTTAGTGGGGTGCAAGGATAGAATTAAGGAATTAACAATATCTTTCAGTACACTCAGGTTTTCTCACATATTCAGGGAACATAATTGGGAAGCATATGCTTTATCCAAAAATCATATTCATGCTCCATAAAGGAAGATCATGTACACCAAATGGATTGAAGGACATGAGGGTCCCCCTCTCATTCTACATCTTTTTTAGCTACTGCAAAATCCTTCTGTCCTTTTTGGTGTCTGTATAGGTTTTTATCTTAGCAAATGGAGATTGACTCTTACAAATTCCTATCAGTCTTTTTGAAAGTAATTGAAGTATCTAGTATAGGTTTTGATTCCTTTGTTTTTTAAGAGGATTTTTCTTTTTTTTTACTCCCTCATATTGGGGTTGAAGTTATGTGTATTTCCTTTCAAGGATCTTGTCTCTGAGAACATTATTATATATTAAATATAATGAGAAAGTTTTTGCTGGAAAAGGGAGTTTTATCTTTATAGAAAGATGGAAGTCCACTTAAAAACATTTGTATCTTCACCTCATCATCCTTAATAAACCCCATATACTTAAGAAATACCTGGATCATCTTTTCATATTCTCCCATGGTCATGCTCACCAACCCAAGTTCAAATAAATCTTGAATATTCTTGTCATAAAATTGCTCTAAAATATAATCCTCCTAAAAATGTTTCTTGAATTACTTCTAATTATTACTACTCTCATCAAAGTTTTCAACTTGCTTCAACTAATTCAGCCACATAACATCTTTTCCATGCAAATGGTATGTGGAAATCCTACCTTCTAAGTTAGTTGAGTATTTTTTCAACTAAAAACACTTTTTCATTTAAGGTAACGAGGCTTCAACATCATCTCCCTTTTCTCTTTCACCATCAAAGGATGGTGGCTTAAGCTTCCTAAGCTCTCCTTGAAAACTTTCCAAGTCATATCTTCTTATTTTATTCCTTAGAGGAGGCACTTATGGATTACTCCTTGATTCTTCAGATGCATAAGACATCCTCACTGAGTGAGTAGGTGGCTGATGTCTATGAGTTTTACTAGCACTTCTTGAGTGACTGAGTATTCTAAAGTCATCTCTCCTTTCATGATGTTTGTCTTCCTACTCATGACTTGAGGTTGATCCATTCTTCAGTTGTCTCTACAACTAATTTCTTATTTACATGATATGATAATTTCTTTGATTATATTCCTCTTGTGATCTCATTATTTTCTCATTATCAACTCTATAACTTTGCACTTCCATTCTCAGAATTCTCATGGTCTTTACCAATTCTATTAGTTCTACTCCACTCTTTCTTCATTAGATTATGTTTTTGCATTACCCACACTGATATGTTGACCTTTGTCTTGTTTCTCATGAGTAAAGGATCCCTATACATCCTCCATGTCTTTAATCTACAATCTTGAGCTTGAATTGATATGCTTATACCCCTAATTCTGCAAAATGTGCAAGGAACAATTTTTTTAGAGTTATCCATATTATAAAATTTTCCAATTAATGCTATAGGTGCTTCTCATTCTCAATTCGTGAAGAATTATATCCAAATTAACGAAATTATACAAATTTCATGTTATTGTCCTTGGAATTATATTTCCAATGACTATTCCCATGCCTCAATTGAATCTTTGAGCCGAAAGTTATGGCCTCTTGAAATCAAGCCATTCTCACCCAATTCTTCTTTCAATTTCCCCACAGTGAAAATTTAATAATTTTATGTCAATTAACATCAATATTTTTTATCAGTTAATGGAAAAATTCATGATGGAATCTAGATCTAGAATCCAATACTTTGGTTTCTTATCAGAGTTCGTAGAGAATGGTGGCTTATTGACTGGATTTTGATGAACAATTAAATTGTCCTCAAGATGTACTTCAAGTATCCCTTATACTACTAAAATTTCTATCTGTGATATGACCATGTTTTTGGGGTATCAAAATATATTGTCAATGTGTTGTGGATCGACAGTTTGTTCTAATGGTGAAATGATCTTTAGAGTTTTCTCTCCAATTGTGTTGTTGTCGACTCTTTTTTCCAACCTTTCTCTTTTTACTTCCTACACCTTCTCGATGGTGGTCCTTGACTATGGAGTGGCCTGTTTTGGAATCACTTTTGTTGTAGAACCTTATCCTTCCTATAAAGCACTAGCTTTATATCTTTCAACTGAATTAGTAGGGGAGGTTTTATTACTACCAAACAAATCACCTAGAATATTACATGCTGATTTAACAAACCTACCTTTTTTATTCCTAGGCCTAACCATTAGTCAACTACATGACAAAAAAAAGTTTGGATAGACTCACCAATGTGAATATAGCATGCTACAACCCTTGTAGAAATTCATAAGCAAGGGTGTATTTGCATATTACCATCTTGTCCTCTACCAAATTTGTAATGTATTCAGAAAACCAAATAGAAAAAACTAACAACTCAAATATCCTTCTATCGTTTACATTTTAACAACTTCTCAACAATGGTACCAACAATGTTGGGTTAAATAATTATTGTAATAAAAACCCCTTTTACTTGTCAACCATGTTTGTATACCGATGATTTGTAAACATAGTATGTGCAGGTATGGAGGTTTAAACTATCTTCACTTTTCAAACTACTCTATCTTCTTAGGAGACAAGAAAACTATACTTCAAACCAATCATTCATCAGAATACCATCATGTAAACCTTAATTTTTTCCACAGAATGAATATCAAATATGAGCATAAATGGAATAAATTATATGTCGTGCATAGATCTATGATTTGTGCATGATCATTTTCTCTGGTCTGTTCTCATCTTGATTCTCAATCTATAGGTTCCAAGTGTTCACAAACCAAAATATTCAATCACTTACAAAGAATCTAAAAGTAAAGACTAGTAACTAGTTCTTTTGTCAAAACTCCTTTTAGGGTCCAAGACAAAATATTTCACTTTAATAACCTAAGTGTTCATGCTCTGCATATGAGGTTAGATTTGAAAAAAATAATCCCAATCACTTGAAATAGAGTGTTAACTATGATCATAAGTTTTACTCCAACTATTTTCTTTAATCAATCAACTGTAAGGATGTTGAATCCTCATTCAATGCTACTAATATTGTGTTGAATCCTTAGTATAGAGCTAAACTCATGAACAATGAATCCAATACATAATCCATAATCAACACCCTCATTGAAATGATAATGTGGTGATACTACACTTCCTTTATATAAATAATTTTCTACACAAAGGTGTGACTCAATTGTCATGCATTGTTTTAGTATCCATTGTGTAATTAAAATAATAATGAGAAATTCTAAAGACAATTATCAATCTTCCAAGATCAATTGTCCCTAAAAAGGCTTAGGGTATGTTCATAATTGGATGTCCTTGTATGAATAATTAAATCGATCTTTCAGAAGACCGTGTAATCAAATCTGGAAACAACACCGTAAGACTTGCATTAACTAGAAATCTCAATGATGATTTCAACAAAATAGCAAGCCATTCAAAGATAAGTCCTTAGTATTGAGAATATGCAGATGGAATTATTAATTATCTCTAGAGAGCACACAACTACAAGCTATGTCACTCAACAATGGAAAACTCTACCCTGTTCATAGGTTGTAAACCCTACAGTTAACTATGCACATTATATTTCAATCAATGTTTTTTTTTGTGAAATTTCCCCAATTTGGACGAATTTCATTTTTTTGGAAGAAATTTATGTAAACATTTTCATTAAAAATGAAAACCTTGTAGCCTAATTTATGATTACAGTTATGCATACACTTATATTTTCGCCTAAATATAGACATTTTCAATTAATATATAATAGTTTTTATTAATATTTTCTCCAAATCAATGACTATGCATCCCAAGTTTTTCGGTATATTTGCTACATATGGATGATTAGTTAGTAGTATCTACTCTTGGGAAAACCATGAATTTTCAATTGAAGTCATGCAAATTTATACAGGACAAGAAATGTTTTTAATAATTTACTTCTATTATTTTTTCACTTCTTTCGACATGGAGGAAGTATATCATGTTGTATGTTAGTGTGTACAATTGTTTCCATGTATTTTTAAAGATATTTTCCATTGCCTTTTTTTTGTTGTAAGTTCTCTATAATTGATATGGAAGTTTGTTTCTTTTTTTTAAATACTCTTTCATAAGATTTTTTTTGTTAATTATTTTCAATGATGCACATGTGACACAAATGGAATGGCGTTGTTGCGTAATTTTAAAGGTAGTAACATGAAATCAAGCGGTTATCGCCTAAGATAGATGATATAATTTTTTTACAAATACTGTTTGATCGCCAAATGGTTTTCTACAGAAAGGTGTGACTCAACTTTCATGCATTGTTTTAGTATCCATTGTGTAATTAAAATAATAATGATAAATTATAAAGACAATTATCAATATTCCAAGATCAATTCTCACAAAAAGGGATTAGGGTATATTTAGAATTGGATGTCCTTATATGAGTGATTAATTCGATATTTCAAAATATCCTATAATCAAATACGAAAACAAGATTGTAAGACTTGAATTAACTAGAAATCTCAATGATGATTTCAACAAAATAGAAAACCATTCAAAGATACATGCTTACTCATGAGAATATGCAGATGGAATTATTAATTATCTCCATATATCACACAAATACAAACTATGTCACTCATTAATGGAAAAATCTACCCTGTTCATAGGTGGGAAACCCTACAGTTAACTGTGCAAATTTTATTTCAATTAATGTTTTTTTTTTTAAATCGAAATTTCCCAAATTTGGTTAAATTTCAAATTTTTGGAAGAAATGTAGGCTAATGTTTTTCATTTTTTCATTAAAAATGAAAAACTTGTAGCCTAATTTATAATTATAGTTATTCATACACTTATATTTTTTCCTAAATATAAATATTTTCCATGAATATATAATAGGTTTTCTTAATATTTTCTCCAAATCAATGACTATGCATCCCAATTTTTTGGGTATATTCTCTACATATGTATGATTAGTTAGTAGTATCTACTCTTGGGAAGACCATGAATTTTCAATTGAAGTCATGTAAATTTATATAGGACAAGAAAATGTTTTTATAATTTACTTCTGTTATTGTTTTCACTTCTTTCAACATGGAGGCAATGTATCATGTTGTATGTTAGTGTATAGAATTTTTTCCATGTATTTTTAAAGATATTTTCCATTTCCATTTTTTTGTTGTAAGTTTCATCTAATTGATATGCAAGTTTTTTTATTTTCTCTAAATACTCTCTCATGATATGTTTTTTGTTAATTATTTCCAATGTTGAACATGTGACACAAATGGAATGATGTTGTTGTCAAATTTTAAAGGTTAGTAACATGAAATCAATCGGTTATCACCTAAGATATATGATATAATGTTTTTACAAATATATTTTGATTGCCAAATGGTTTGATAAGCTATGATTTATGTGGTTTGAAAAAAAAAAATTGATTTCAATGCTACATGAACTAAATTAAATAACATAACAACCAAATTAATAAAACACATGATTATTACGCATCTCAGTTAATATTGCACTTTTCACTTAAATATCTCATATTCATACAAAGATGATGCTTATTGGATTTTTTTTGTATGATGATCGATGAATTTGTTTGATCACATCAAAGAATTACAATGATTTTTATCTCTAGATTTGACCTTACACCAACATTCTAAACACATTCGTTCACATTTAGATGTTTTTCCATTTTAATAATAATTGATCGATCATTAATGAGTTAGATGATTCATAATAGACCATAGTTTCTTGTATATAATTGACCAAAACAAACCCAAAATTATGAAAGGTCACCTGAATTCATAAATGCAATATTTATCTATTGAAGAACGAAACATGTTTGGTGTGATAACAATGAGACAAACCCTTGGATACAATTTTGGTATTTATACTATAATATGAATTGAAATAATCTCTCACCCAGGACAAGACTTTAAATGTGAATATTACCAAGCATCCAACCAAATGGAAATTCTCAAACCTGAATGTGATCACACAAACTACTATTTAAATTCTTACATTAATCCCTACATTATAGAAATAAACAAATAAATGGACTAAACTAAAATGAAAATACACTTAGATATGCATCCCTAAAATTGGTGGTCATTTTCCATTACAGTAGTAAGCTACGGAAAATTACGGAATCACGAACAGAAAAATATCATAAACTAGAACTGTAGCTTTTATTTAAAACAAAGTATCCCAAAAATTACGACGCTTGCATCACATTTATAAGATTATGATAATTCCAAACAAAAATTTCTTTAGTCACAGAGTTACATAAGAAATGTTCAACTTGGATTTAAAGAACTAATACATTTATATGAAAAATCCCTAGTATGGAAGGTGGGAATGGCATCCTTTGTTATCATGGAAAGAAATAATAAAAATGTTTATATCAACAAGTAGATCGAGATGGTTTCGATCCTCCCTAACTATCCATACAATCTTGGTACAGTTGAAGCATAGTTTTGATCTCGTTTTCTATTCGTATGATATTGGACACATACAAATAGAAACTAAGATAGTGTGCATATCAAACCCACAAACAACCTATAATGGGATGCTTCAACCATTTTTTTACTTGGGGCTCCATACTAACAAGGAAGAGTCTAGGCTCGAGACAATAGGTCACGATTCATGATGGCACTTATTTCTCCAATACCCAAGTGACCAATCATGACCTGGGCACACACACACATTTGAATCTCCAAACTATAGTACGAAAACAATTGTGGTACATGAACAACACTAAAATTCTTTCATTAGTAATAGTTTCTTAAAAACCTTTATTAATTCATCAAGAAATTTAGAAACATCGAGAAATAAGAAATTATGCCTCAAAATGGTTGTTGATAATTTAATGGATTAAAAGCATAAGGATGGTGATATATATGGCTAGGTTTTAGGTTTAGAAATATGATAACAATGGCAAAAAGAGGTAGTTTAATATGGAAATTTGGGAGGCCAACAACCTTCTCCGGGAAGATCTTGTGACCACCTTTTCCCCCTAAATAAAAAATGGGTAAATAAAATGTAAAAAATTAAAGGCTTATATCCTCATCCCCCTCTCTTGTGGAATCATATCCCCCTATAAATTTATCCTTCCATCTTGTAGACAATGATGTATTTTATTAATAAAAATATTCAAAGTATTACATTTACTACTCTCTCTGGCCTTTCATCACATAAACAAAAATACCTTTAATATGAGACTCAAAACCTGGGTATTACATTCCCCTCCCTCTTATTTTGGCACTCTCCTCAATGCATCATATACAACTGTGACATAAAAAATTCAAAATTCTTTAGAGAGTTGTGGGTACTCTTCAGGAATGGCATCCTCATTTTCCCAAGTAGCATATTCAAGAATGTAGCATATATATTGAATATTTTCTAAGCCTATGGATTGATTCTAGAGAACTTTGACCTTTCTGTCCAATATTTGCACCAGTTATACCTAAAATTCTCCTTCTGGCTCCACCTAAATCAAATTCCAATCGATAACATGGTTATGATCATGCAGATAATTTTTTAGCAAAGAGACATGAAATACATTATTCAAATTCATGGAAGTGGGAAATATAATCATGTATATAATTGGCCTTGTTATGTCCAATATCTCAAAAGGAACACAGAGTTTGGCTGCTAGCTTGGTACAACTGCCCAACTCTAAAGAGATCTTATTTGGATTTAGTTTCAAAAGTACATGCTGTCCCACTTTAAATTTTGTATTTTCCAAGTTCTTATCTACATAACTCTTCTAGCTATTTTGTGCTTCTTTCAAATCCTTCTTAATTTTGACCATCTAGTCTTCCATATCCTTGAGCAATTCTGACCCAAGTACTACTTTGTTTTCACGGTTATCTGAACTCAATAGAGTATTACATTTTTTACCATACAAAGCTTAAAATGGGATCATCTTTAATGAATCTTGATACCTATTATTGTAGGTAAAATTAAGCAAATGCATGTAATATTCCCACTTAGGCCATGGTTTATACATCACATACATTTTGAACATTTCTTATATCACTTGGTTGACTCTCTCTATATTCCCATTTAATTTTCGATGGTATATTGTAATAAAGTTAATATTTGTACCAAATACCCTAAATAATCCCCTCCAAAAAATTTGAAGTAATGTTTATATCTCTGTCTGAAACAATTTCCTTAGGTATCCCATGCAACCTAGCAATTTCCTTCATATAAATTTATGCAATATTAGTTGTTGTACGACTCATAATCATTGGAACTTTGTCAATTTATCAACCACTACCATTATTGAATCATGTTTCCTTGTTGTCCTCGAAAACTTAGTGATAAAATCAATGGTTACCACTTCCCATTTATTCTATGATATTGGAAATGGTTATGGAAAACTTGCTAGGTGTCTATGCTCATGTTTCACTCTCTAACATTCCATACATATGGAATTGTAATTAGCAACATCCTTCTTCATTACTGGCCAAAAGTATTGGCTTCTTAATGTTGCAATCATTTTCTAGTAACTACGATGTAACATTATGCATTTCTTTTGTCGTGAAATTGATTAGTTCTTTGGAATCAAGAACATAAATTCTATTTTTATGCATACATACTCCCTCTTTTCCCATCTTATACTATTTAAATATTTGTTGTACATTTTATTGTTTGACGATTCCTTTAATATTTAGGTAATGTTGGTTTGTAATAACAACATCTAAAATATTTTTCTTTAAATATGTACGATTCATACTATTGGTTGTTGCATGCATGAGATGTACTCTTTTGTTGATTGCATCGAAATCTTTATTTTCTTTTCCTTTGATATGATTGATTTCAAAGTCATATTCACTTAAGAATTACAACCATCATTTTTTCCGAGCATTTAAATTCAGTTGTTCAAAAATATATTTCAGACCACTATTGTATGTGCTTAATTCAAATTTCTTCCCCATTAAATAAGGCCTCCATGTATTCAATGCATGAACTATGGAAGCAAACTCCAAATCATCTGTGGAATGATTCCTAGCATGTTATTTAAGATTTATTGATTCATAATCATTGACATGTCCATTCTAAGTGAGGAATCCACCAATTCATTCTTTGCATGCATTTGCACACACCACGAAATTCTCATTTGGGTCAATAATCTTTGATATAAGTGCACTAGCAAGGAAACCCTCAATAAATTAAAATTTTATTCACATTATGTTTTCCATTCAAAATTAATTCCCTTGTTTTGTAAATAAATGATGGGATGACAAATAATAAATAATCCATCTATAAATATCTTGTAACATCTAACTAATCCCATAAAATATTTGACTTCTAAAGCATTCTCGTGTATTGGACATCCTCTAATGGATTCAATATTCTTTGGATCTACTGCTATAACCTCCTTTTAAATAATGTGCCCCAAATAATGGATCTTTTCTTGGTAAAAATATCACTTGCTTAGCTTATCATATAGATTATTTTCCATTAGCCCTTGCAACACCAATCTCAAATCATGCTCATGCTCTTCCTCCAAATTAGAATAAATAAGTATGTCATCCAAGAACACAACGGAAAAATTATCCAGATAATTTATGAATATGCCATTACTCAAGCACATTAATATATCTTGTGCAATGGTCAATCCAAATAGGACCACTACAAATTCATAATTCCCATACCTAGTTCTAATATTTGTGTTACTAATGTCTTCTTCCTCAATTCTCACCTCATGATATTTTGACCTCAAGTCTACTTTAAAAATATCTTTCCTCCTCTTAGCTGATCAAAGAGACCATTGATTTTGGGTAGAGGGTGCTTGTTCTTCATAGTGGATTTATTCAACTATCTAAAGTCAATAGACAACCTCATTGTTCCATCTTTTTTTTTTTCACAAAGAGTACTGGTGCTCTCCAAGGTGAAACAGTGGGGCATATGTACCATTTATTCAATATCTCTTCCAATTGCATTTGGAGTTCTTTTAAGTTAGGTGTACTCATTATATAAGGTGTATTTTACATTGGGGAATATCCTAGTACTAAATCAATATAAAAATTGATATCCCTCTTTGATAGATATATTATTATTTCTTTAGAAACATCTTCATACTCTTGCAATACTGGAAAATATTAAGGGCTTGGATTTTTGGACTTTTCTAGGTCCTCCACATGAGATTAATAAAATTGAAATCCTTTTTTGAATCATATCTTCGAATATAATTATGAAATATCCATGATAGAAATGGGTCTTGGAATTCCTTTCATAGTTCTTTGCTTCCCTTCTTCATCAAGACATATAAATGTCTTAATGTGGAAATATAGGATAGCATGATGCTTTTCCAACCAATCCAATTAGGACATCATAAGATCCTAATTTTATGATATTTAGGTCAACACTGGTATTTACTCCATCGAGATTAATTGTATAATTTGAAAAAATATCCTTATTCCTTCTTTTGGTTCCAGTCGCTAGTTAAACCAACCATGATCGGTCAATATTACTTTTCTTCAAATGAAAACTATCCACTATTTTAGGATAAATGTATTGATTGATTTATCCTCAATAAATTAAAATAATAAGAGGATTATTATTGATCTTACCTTCCACCTCAATCATATGGGATTGATGTTATTCTTGTTGATATTCCACGGATGCATATATCCTTTTAATATTTATTTCCATGTATTCTACAATAATAACATATTGGATCTAGTGTAGTGTCCTTATTTTCTCTTCATTGCAAGGGAAATCCTTGTATATGTGGTCTTATTTACATCCCCAACATTTTATTGGTGATTTTATGATGCAAGAGAATGGCATCAACGTCATCAAGTGCCAGCTAGCCAACACATCAAGCGCGCATTCAATAGAGAGGAGAGGCGCGACCCTCTCACTTTAAAATTTCAAATTGGAATTTAATGTATTAAATGTTTGTAAGGCCAGTAGAGTTGAAGCCATGCCTTCGAGCATGCTGTAGTTGGTGTCACCTTAATGGATGACAGGTTTATGGGGATCTAGATCCAATTCGGATTAGATGGCCCATTCAATGTAATTGAATGTAAATTAATGAGAGTTGGTGAGATGGAGGGAAGAGCTCGAGGAGCCCCTCTTTGTAAAAGAGATCTTATTTGAATCTAGATTAAATTAGAGAGGAGTAGAATAGAGAATAGGTTAGAGAGTAGAGGAAGCCGCGACTCTATTGCAGTCTAATCTCACATTGTAAAGAGGCATTTCATATTAATACAATTAGGGCAGTTTTTCCTGCATGTTATTTTGTGTATGTTGATGAATGTCTTTATGCATTTATGATATGTTGTAGATGTATGTTAGATGTGAATTTGTAGAGATAGATAGATTTTTCTATCTGTGGGTTTACTGATTTTGCATTTGGTTCTTTGTGGCTTCATGCAAGAGGTTGCATGAAAGAACACTGTGGGTTTTGTAAGCCAGTGCATAGAGTGCACTTCTGAATTCTGTGGAATTTGGACAGAGTTGTGCCAGGAGGGCACACCAGAGGAGGTATTATGCCCAAGGAGAAACCTCAAGGTTGTTGAACACCTTGGAGGTAAAACTGTGCAGAGGAAGGCACAAAGAAAACAAAATCACTGAGGATTCTGTGGAATCTCTTCCAGGAGGGCATTGAGCAAGTGCATAGAGTGCACATAAAAACTCTATCCTAAGTTTAGAGGAAGGATAAGTGTCGAGGAGAAAGACACTCACAGAGTCATTAAATACTCTATTGGTTCAGTAAGGAGTGCTTGAATGGGAGACTTCTAAGAGGGCAACTATCTCCATTTTAAGGAGAAGGCAAGGGTCACATCCCTTAGAGGTTTGATCAGGTAAATTTTAGGATGGATAGCATAGTTGTGTGTGGGGACCCTACAAGGAGTGTAGAGGTTGAGAAACCTTTTGAGGTTTCAGAGTGAACAAAGCTCAGGAGGGCAGATTTTTCAGTAATGCAGGCGAGACTAAAGGTCATGGAATTGCGGGATAAAGAACAAAGGTTTCAGCCTTTGAATCGTTTGAAATCTTCCAAGGCTCAGAGAGAGCACGTGCTCAAGAAGGAGCAACAATAGCCATTGGATCGGTACTGAGAGGAGAAGATCTGGACTATTGAATCTACATGCAGGCAGTAGGAGGAGAGTGCACAAGGAGGATAGATCTGAACCGTCAGATCTAGCATCAAAGACCGATAGCTGTCGGATCCTGGAGAAGGTGTGAGGGTTTTAATCCATGGGAATCCGCACAGAAGGGTAGAACAAACAACAGAAACTTCAAGTGAGAAGTGTCGAGTTGTCATGAGTTGTCGGATCCAGAAGAGGTACGCGAGGTTTAAACCTCATAACAACAGAAGGAAGAGGACTCATCAAGTCTCGAAAGCATCAGGACCGTCCATTTTGGAGGACAGGTGGCAGAGATCTGGATCATTTCATGAATTCGGGTATCGCGAGTTGGGAGGCAGAGTTCTTTGCGCTTCAAACCCCCGGGTCGTGAGATCGCAATTCGACCTGAACCATCGATCGAGTAGGAAGGAGAGCTGTGATATTTGGTGCCTCACTACATCGTGTATCAGGGTTTCAGAGGGTGAAGGGGTTGCACCTTGATCGCTAAAGTCGTGAAGTGCTCATACGAACACGTAGCACGTCTGTTAGGTGGGGACTGCATGGTTGACAGGTGGCGTAACATAGAGCACACAGAAAAGGCGGAAGTAGGTGACTAGTGGCATACATGCGTCACATTGGAAGGGGTCAACCCATCGCTGACTTATCATGCTTTGGGATTTCACAAAGGAGGAGCACGAGGGCTCACCATTAAACTCACAAAGTTGTGAGTTGTGAGTAGAGCTAGCACTTAGCCCTAGCTGGTGGTTATGTGTGGAAGGCGCTAACAAGGAGGAGCCATACCCGTATCGCATCTTGGGTATCGACATTTAGAGAATGAGGAGTCAAGGGTCTTTGACTCATGAAATCACGAGTTGCGAAAGGCACTTTCACTAAGGCTCGGTTGTGGCCGCATGGAGATGTAAGTATCGCGCCTAGCGTTAAGTTGCGTAGGGTGGGTTTTTACGAAGGACATGTGGATTGGATTCATGAGGTTCGAATAGGGATTCGAGGGAGCCTCTTCGGCTCGAGGAGAGTTTAGAACTATCCTGTGTGGATCACGTCCCGAGGGTTGGGGGTCTTCGTAAGTTGTGGTATCAGAGCTTGAGTTTTCCGTATATTTAAGGCAAAAGAGGAAGCGAGGTGAAGAAGAGCCTGTAGGAGATAAGAAAAAGGTGAAGGTTGTTGTGGGATGCAACAGTCAAATGGTATAGTCAGGTGGACTGTAGGAAAGGCTGGAAGCACTCACGGTTGTAGAGTGACAACAACAAGTTTTCACGGAGGGCAGATAGGAATAGGAATATGGCTACTGAAGGCCAAAGACGCGGTGGAAAGAAGAAGCATCAGTAGTAGAGAAAAGATGAGATGGATGAAGAGCTCACTGAGGTGAGGGAAAGGATGGAAGAGCTTGCACTATGGGTGTAGCAAAATGCAAAGACACATTGGGTGTATGAATGGCCTCTGAGGAGGAAAGAAAAGTGGCCAATGAAGAAATCTTTGGCTAGAAGACAACAATGACTATTGAGGAGGTGGCTGAGGTATGTGAAAAGCCTCAGGGCCATAGAGGAG